>JABAJS010000017.1:0-122472 GCA_018221635.1 Tephrocybe sp. 10521TJB | reverse complement strand
CCTCATTTGAGTTCTCTTAGGATTTCCACTACTCTTGAGTGTGAACATCTGAGACTTCTAGGAATCCCCTTCTATCTCTCTCTCTCTTTCTCTCTCTCTCTCTCAGAGGGTCTATCTTGTGAGAGCCTGCTGTTATTGTAGTGTTGCCCTAACAGAACTAATGTAATAAATATGTTATAACCATATAGAAATGGTTCAAAGGCAATTGGAACATTGTGGAAGAAGGGAGTCAAAAAGTTGTGTCTGGAACTTCAATTGATGTGATAGTTTACATGTATTTATGCTGTCAAGTCTAGTCCAGTTAGTATCTGGTTAATCTATATCTAGCTACAAGCCCCAAATATTCTATTTAGGCTGTTTTATACTGGTTTCACCCTTTGGCATCAAGTGCACAGCCATTTATTCATTAATTACCTACCTTTCTGACTGTTTCCAACTGTTTCCCACCCATTTCTGACCATTATTAACCATTATATTATGGTCATGAATTAATAACAACTGTAGACTACAGGTATATCAAAGGCTAGGCAGGCACACTTATGGCAGAACAAACAAACTGGGTGAGACCTGAAAAAGGAAGGCATTTGATCGCTGTGATGAAGAACAATCACAACATTTGATTGTTGTGATATAGTGATCAATGATTTCCAAGAAAGGAAGGTATTTGATTGCTGTGGACAACAATGATCACCAAAAGCAGGCAGGAAGGCACATGCGGTATAGTGGTGGAAGGTGTATCAATACATGCCTCTAATTAGATGTGCTTGTAACTCAGAGACTCAGCCGCATCTGCCATTTGTTGTGATCAGAGGTATGATATTAATATATTTAACAGCATAGCCTGGTTGACGTGGTCAGTTCATGGGAGAATGTGTCCGGCCATCACTGGTGGTTCGAAAAGTGGCTTCAAATATAGGGCAGGTAGTAACCCTTGTAAGCAAGGGGATATTTTTCCTGACAACTCGATGGGCTGCAAGGTGCAGTACCACAAGAGTGAATAGGACGTCCGTTCCTACTGTCAAGCTCACATATGCAATCTGGACGTTGATGTCATAGAAATCTTTGACTTCGATCACTGTTAGTCAACGAACAGGCATAAATGTGCAGCTCACTTCTGGATTGCACCAAAACGAGGATAGACATAGCTATTCAGAATGATCTAAGGTGGTGCCCTACCGATTTGTAAATGAGAGCACCAATTGATCCCAAAAAGAGGGCAGCCATGACACCAATACGACAATATTACGGTTCGATGATAAATCGATAATACATCGGTAAAGCTACAATATGGAACATCAAAACCACATTTATCGTCGAAAGCAAATAAGAAACTTACTGAAGAGCAGACATGAACCATTCCATAATATAATAACTGACGGGAATGGATTGATGACGAAATGACAAATACTAACCAAGACAGAGCCAGACAATTAATCCAAAAGTCAAGCTCAGTCAAAATGAGGACCAGCGGTCCACCAGAAACGTCACGATTGTCGATCCAATCATTTGTGTATATTTTGAGTTCCCTGCAAAGCCGACTGTCACCAGAGTAAATGTGATGACCATATATTCCATGAGCAAGTAGTGTTTCTGAGTAGGGCACGGGCGTGAATTTCGTATCACCAGCAGCATAGCTTGAACGGTTAGGCTGAAGTTATATCCCCGAGAGCAAAAGTAGAGAGCACGAGGTTGAAATCTGGATTTAGATAATTGAATGAGATTTACTTACCATACGAGACTGCACCAAGGAGCATCCCATTCAATCGAAAGTGCTCATTTCTGTGTCCAGAACTCCTACAAGTGATATTATGACACCGCCACAGAAGAGAAGCTTGGTTAAAACATCCACAAGGAAGTAGAATGGCCATTAGTTGCTGCATCCTTGACCCGAGAAAGAAGGAGCACAAATACGAATACAATCAAATGTCCAGGGTGTGTCGATGAGAAACGGTCATCATGATGACCAAACATAAGTTGATTCGTCTGCAGTTGGAAAGAGCTTTGATAGACTCAAAAAAAGCTTAGCGTTACGGGAGAAATCATCGAAAGAGCACCAGAGGCTGTTTGAAAAACTATATGGGGCCGGGGCCCCCACTGGCAAGGGTTAGCGCAGGAGCAGCGTGACAAATTAACTTGATCATGCTGGACTTCGGCCCGAGGCAATCAGCTTGAACCACGTTTCGTTGCACGCAAATACCCTATGCCGCGATGATAATCTGAGAAGAAAAATTCACAATTTCGGGGCTGATAGAAAGCTGATCACAACGGCGGAAATTATCCATCGGTGGTGCATGCGAGCGGAACGACGACTGCGGCTGGCAGTAAAATGAGACTTTGATCCGTGGTTGGTGACCACGGCCCGAACCTCTTTTTGAGTGGTGCTCTGTGCTCCTCTGTGCTCTCAGGCCCACTTGTCCCCTTCAGATATGGTCCAGCTCTCAAGGGTCGACGACGATGACGATGACGATGAAGGCGACTATGAAGGCCCTAGATGGTGGAGAAAGATCACAAAACACCTCAACTTTTACAGGGTGCACGTCATGTACTAGTAGGCCCTTTCCGCTCCTCAACAGTTAACTTACAATGACATGACCGATTCAGCATATTCACCCCTCTCATTTTCTCTGCAATCTTTTATGCCAGCAACGGCAGATATCACATCCATTACATCGATGCCCTTTTTAACTGTGTCAGCGCGATGACAGTGTGTGGGCTCACGACGGTCGACATGAGCATGCTAACGGGATGGCAACAAACCATTTTATTTCTTCAAATGTGTCTAGGCAACCCTGTGCGCCTATTCGCTCTATTTTAAGAAGTATGGTCCCTTGACAGATCTGCAGATCCTTGTTTCATGGGTGGTTGTGCTTCAACGAAGGTGAGCGAAAATCCCGCACCCGCTCGTATACCAATTTTCATAACGCAGACATTTCTTTGCCATCAAATTTAAACATGTTCTCAAAACCAATGCGGAAAAACACGCTCAGGAGATGTCCGCCAGTGCATCCAGTTGGCCCACACGAGTGTCCACATTTCTTCGAGGAGGTCGTGTTGAACTTTCGAGTGACGGTGGGGCTCAAGAAAATGGGAATGTGGAGAAGACAGAAAGAAAGAAGGGAATTATCCAGAAGTTAAGGCCAGACATGATCAGAAGGATGGACGAGGAGCCAAAACGCATCAACCCGAGTGGGCACGCTGTTCCGTTGAAAAAAGCCCCCACCACACACAATACAACTCCTGGCCATCTGACGTTTGCCTCTCCACCTGGATCCCACGAACACACCCAATCAACATCACGAAACGACTTTGAAGAAAATGACCAGAGAACGTTCGTTATTCTAATCAATGCTCCATCTATCATATGTTGAGTTTCTGATCGTACAGACAACTGCGCCGACTTTCGGACCCGGGAACTCAATCTCGATCCTCAACCCCAGCAGGAAGTACGTGTCGTACGGCACTTTACTCTCGATCTAATTTTGCTAACCATTCATTTGGCAGCAAACTTCCCTCGCTTTGATACTGTGCATCATCAGCCTATACCACCTTCTTTGAGGTCTCCCGATTTTACACGTACACAGACGATCGAATTTGCTCCCAGTGTCGTGCGCCACCGTACTAGAATGGGGGTGGGAGTGACAGAGGATGGTATTCAGGAGGACGGCGGCTCACAGGCAGGCATTGAACAATCACTCGCCGACCACAGTAAGTCTCCAATCTTGCAAGGCAATGTACTTCCAACTTATCGCATAACAGGATCAATACGCCGTGTATCACTTTCCCAGCAACCTACGATGAGCACTGCACACACGAAACCCGTACGTGCGCCGACAAGTTATAAACATCGAGAGTTCGGAGGGTTTCCAATGCCTTGGGAGATCATCGGTCGACTGTTTGCCCGCCTGTTCCCGAACATTAAGAGGAAAGTTCATAGAACTCTTACGATGCCAGTCACTACGTCTCTTGTTTCTCAGCAAAACAGCATTCCTTCTGCCGGAAAATCAGTCACATATATCTCGTTTAATGCAGTTGTCGGCCGAAACTCTGCCTTCAAGCACCTCACTCATGAAGAAATGGAAGAGTTGGGAGGTGTGGAATACCGAGCACTAAATGCCTTACTCTGGATAGTCGGAGCAGTATGTTTCCTCTTATCCTTCCAATAATCATCCGAGACTGATACCTTATTTCAAGTATCAGATTTTCATACAATTGTCGACCTTTATTATTTTTGCTCCATACATGTCCATGCCCCGATGGCACGAAAACTTTGTTCCACCTGCTGCAATACGTCCCCAAAATCCTGTCTGGTGAGTGCCAGCATGATATCTTCGCTTCATCTTCTGAGGTCCTGAACAGGTTCTCTATGTTTCAGTCTGTTTCGGCCTACACCAATACCGGGATGTCGCTTGTAGATCGCTCGATGGTTCCCTTTCAAACTGCCTACCCAATGGTGTTCTTCATGTGCTTTCTAATCCTCGCTGGAAATACGGCATTCGTGAGTCTTATCCCGTTCATTTTTTCCAGTGACTAATATGTGACTGCTTGACAGCCTGTATTGTGAGTGGTTTGTTTTCACCAGTATCTACAGCTGATGTTAAATTAAATCCACAGCTTGCGTTTCACAATGTGAGCATACTGTAATATAAGCTTAGAAATACACTAACTTGTCGCTTTATGAAGATGGGTGCTGACCAAGTGTGTCCCGAAAACATCTCGGGCCAATGAAACATTGCATTTTCTTTTGGATCACCCGCGAAGATGTTTCATGTTTTTGTTTCCATCTCACCAAACTTGGTTTCTTCTGACGGTAGTATTTGGTCTAACGTATGCTTTCAAGTCTCTTTTTGAAGTATTTTTTCTGACCATTTTACCAATAGGATGACCGACTGGTTCTTCTTTATGGTTCTAGATATTGGCAACGCCACAACAGAGGCAATACCATTAGGAACTAGATTTGTTGTTGGACTCTTTCAAGCGGTTGCGGTCCGTTCTGCTGGGTTTAGCGCAGTGAGCGTGTCTGCTCTTGCGGCTGGCGTCAAGCATGTCCCTCTTTTGCATTTTTGTTTTATCTAGATAATGATGTGTGCACAGAGTTCTCTACGTGGTTATGATGTACATCAGCGTGTGTAAGTGTCATGCATGTCCATAAATATCAAAGCTCACGGAACAATCCATAGATCCTATTGCGATGAGGTTCGTGTGTTGAAGTGCGCATTGATCTTTGTTGACAACTCCAAATTTAGTGTGCGTTCGACGAATGTCTACGAAGAGCAGTCGTTGGGAATCTTTCGTCAGGATGACGAGACAGACGAAATAGACTTCCAGCCCACTGGTCACAGAGTGACAGTATGGAGTCGTTACCTTGCCATGCACGCGCGGAAACAACTCGCCTTTGGTCAGTCACTAGTGGTTCGCTCATTCACAAAGGTTAATTTTATATGAATAGATATGTGGTGGCTCGGGGTCGCTTTATTCTTGGTTTGCATAAATGAGGTATGTAGCCAACCTACCAACTTCAATATTTCTTTGATCCGGAGTCTATGTCCTTTAGCGTCATAACCTTGATGACCCAGCTAGTGCTGACTGGTTTAACATATTCTCTGCCGGTGAGTATACCTCAGATACTAGGCGACCCTCTATTGCAATTGATGGCCATCCAATCAGTATTCGATATTGTTTCGGCCTACGGGACCGTCGGCCTCAGTCTAGGCACTCCTAACGTGAGTCAACGACTTGTTATAGAACTTAGAGCTGTGCTTGATGATATACTAGGACAATTTTGCGTTCTCTGGCGAACTAAAATCCTTGTCTAAGTTCATCATCTGTCTGGTCATGATTCGGGGCCGTCATCGAATCCTACCTGTTGCCATTGACCGGGCTGTTATGCTTCCTTCGGAATTGCAGAGGCACCTGGACCAGCATTCAGACAGTAGGAGTCTGTCGGCAAGCCGTGCACAAGACGATGGCTTCGACGGGCGATCCCATCAGCGACAATCTACCATTCAATCTACAACGGGCGATAAACCAGTACACGAAGACGGCAGTGTCGACCTTCTTTCAAACTAAAGAAAACGTTTTCATTCTGCGGACCACGTTTTGTAGGTATACCCAGCCGCCATCTTAGAGATATATTAGGGGCAGATAATAATAATTCGTACACGTTGCTTGACGTTGGCAAGAACGCCCTCGACTCAAATAACAATCGTGGCATGCACGATAAGCACGGCTGGAACATGCTCTCGATCAGCAGATAGTGTCCTGTTTCGGCTTATCGCAAGATCAGCATCATACGCCCCTCGGGCTAGCTACTTTAAAGACACCATGTGTAAAACACGAGGGGGAGCTCAATGACTTATGTAGCAGGGCAACGCCAACTGCGCATACTAGAATAAACACTTCTCTCTCACATTCCATTATGACTTTCACTAAGGTGTGAATTTTCTGTACTACGGGATTTCACTATCTGATCGCAGTTTCTGATAAATTAAGACTAGTCTCGTCGAGAGAGATTTGTGTGATCTGCTGCAGGAAATGAAACTCTCAGCATCTAAAGTAACTAAAATTGGTTAACACGACGGATATCTTTGACTCTCTCTCGGAGACAGGCCCCAGAAAGCGATGCACACGATGTCCTAATGCACGAAGACCGGACTTGTGCAGTAGTGAGTCTACCATTGTCATTAACTCTCACTATCAGTGAGTCAAGCTCTCGCGCAATCCCAGCCTCCAACAGTGCCTTCAGCCTCCATAAAATCAGACACCGAGTACTACGGTTGCGCATACCTGCAGACCATGCGGCAGCAACTCGACAATTACGCCACGACTGGCGGCGAGTACCTCGAGGTGATCTTCACGCACCGCGAAATCCTTTCCTCCTTTCCCTCCGCGCACCACCAATGCGCTCGCGGATTCAGCGACATCGCGTACTTGCTCGAGCAGCGTGCGTGGAGGGCTGATCGTGATGCAGACACAGAGGCAGTGAGCGCGTTTCGGCATGAGGCGTGGTCGATTGCAGCGACGATGTAAGTCTTGTGCTTCTGAAACGTTTCAATTCCAAGTGTGTTAATGTTTCCATCCTGCCTGTATAACTAGGCCTTCCACTTCAACGCAAGCTCCTATCTGTATGATGCCCGTGATGTGAGCCTATAAAGACCTGATGTGTGAAGAATGTGGAATTATCTTCGGAGGTTGAACGAATCTCTAAATTAGTGATATGTAATTTGTGAATGGTATTTTTTGATGATTCTCTGAGGGGCCTCAAGCCGCGTCGTTCATCAGCGTATTCAATGAGCGTACGACTTGGCCAATTGCCTCTCGAACAGCCTCCTTCTCGCTGTCCCTCACGAGTTTCATGAACCGGCCCTCGAATTTGTCGGGATGGAAACGCAAGAAAGTTTCTCTCAACTTCTCTTTCCGTTCCTTCTTGTCAGCTTCGGTTTTTGTTGGGTCGGCCATAGACTTTGACGAAGGCGGTATAAGGAACTCTAGGATGGCGTCCGTTGATAGATGTTCAACCGAGATGGGAGCCTGGCTAGGTATAAATCCTCGTTTATCAGGCTTATGACGATGAGCTGCCAGGGTTGGCCAGGGTATATCAAAGAAACTGAGTTGCGACTGGGGATCTCCGTCTTCGCCGCGAACAGATGACAACAATGCTTTCCAACGAAGCTCATAGTCCTCTCTGGCATAACGTCGTCGTCGATCCTCTCTCTCTAGTTTCCTCAGGCGCCGCTCTTCTTCCGCTATCTTTTCTAAGCGTTGGGTCTCCAGCCTGCGAGCCTTCTCTTCCGCGCGGCGTTGTTCTTTCAAAGCTTTCTTTTGCTGTTGTTCAGCATACTCGTCCGCATGAGTTTTCCTGAGAATTATCATAAGATTAAATCATTGGAATTTTGGGGCTCACTCACCTGTACATGCCTGCTCTGATCCACTCAGCATACTCTTCGTCGTCCATGTATCGAGGGTCTGCCCTGAGAAATTCATCCACACCAGCACCAGAGTCCTCGTATACCGGTTTCCCCGGTTTATCAATGCCTGTTCTCCACCTTCCTGGTACATGTCCAAAATCATTGAATCGAGCTTCCAAAGAGTCCAACCGCTCGTCGTCCTCGAAAGCTTCAAATATTTTTTCTCGAAATTTCCGCTCCTCTAATTCTGCACGTATTCTTTCGTAGTCGGGGTTTCTAAACCCGTCCGATTGGTGATGGTTAGATGGTCCAGGTTCATGATTGAGGTTTGACGAAAGCTCGTCATCGTCGCTCGAAGCCCACGGTCGGGCATCGGAGCTAAATAGCTGGTGACGTTTTTGAGCCTGGTCGCTGTGCTCGTCTTTGCGTTTTCTCTTCCTTTCCTTGCGCTGCTGCTTGCGAAGCTGGTGAGCGGCTTCCTCCTCAGGAGTACGTTTAAGGCGAAGTTTGGGCATAAGAGGAGTTTGGTTCGTAACAGGAGCAAATACAAGAGCAAACACTTTGTTATGAGTTTCGGTGGAAGGGTTGTATGAGAGTCTTGCGAATTGGCTCGATAACCCGTCTCGAGAATGCGGGTGATAGATACAATGATAAACCAATGCGGGCTGGCAGCAAAGCCTGGCAAGCTGTGAGTTATTACAATTTACAAATTGTTGTAAGAAAGGCACCTTGGTGACACCATACGCGACAATCGCGTTGGCCACGTCCCCAGCCAGATGGCTGGGTATATGTGAATCAGTACCGTCATCTGGGGCTCCCGGTGCTCGTTTCTCGTATCCAAAGATGCCATAACGACGCCCAAGTCTCCCTGCCCATGCCTCGCCCTCTTCGACCCATGTGCGCACAACCTTCTTCAGCCCGAGAGAATCTTTAGCAGGGGAAGCAACGATGGCTGAAACTACGCCCTCGCCGATGCCCAAGGTGCGTGAGCCATAGAAGACAGCAACGAGGGGAACAACGGCAGTGAGCTCGTGTAGAACGCCAAATGAAAGGATGAGAGATGGCAGTGGGGATCCAGTGCGCGCAGAAATTGTGGCGAGAGCAGTTTTGTAGTAGGATTGTGGTGGCGCCATGAGAGGAGGGCGCGGTTATTCGGCCCGACATTTACAACTTTTTTTGGTTTTACCACGACTACCACCTGGTTCTTCAAGTTCATGCTCGCTACCCGACCCCGTCTGTTCCACTCATCTGCGCCGGTTGCTGCCTTCAATGCCGTACTTCGTCCACGACGACCTCATCGGAATATTGTTTTGGACGTCGACCCCGACTCAGCAATGATTAAAGTAGCCGCACCACTCAAGTCTCCAGTCGAGGCCTTTGCCCTGATACGAGATGTCGAACGTAGATATGGAACTGTTCGAGAATTTACTGTAAAAAAGGTACCTTGTCTTCGTTTACTCTCCGCTTTGTTGAGCTAAAATCAGATTTCAGGACGCAGAGGTGGCTTCCTGCTATACCTCAACGGTGTTACTGGCATTTAAGGACCCCGCGTCCTATGAACTCATTCCTGTTGATTCCGCAACGGTCTCTTTTAAGCGCCCGCCCATAGCTCATAATCATTCAGGCGGAGTCCGTCTTAGTGAGCTGGAGCCGTGGCTGAAGCCGCAGCAAAGGCAACCGTCAGAATCTTCGGTCATTCCTGGCTATAGCGGTGGTCAGGAAACTACGCAGGATAAAGAGGATCAAATATCCTATAATATCAAGCGCAATGGTAAATATAATACATATTCCTCTGTAATTCTCTCCCTAACAATCATTTTCAGACTTGAATTTCTGCCGGTCAACTACCAAACGTGCAGTTGTTCCGTCAAATGTTATTGCAAATAGCTTTCTCCAATGGGGTGGCTTCCATGACTTGAAGCCTATACCCTCGGAAACTTCAATTGAAGTTGAGCACGTCTTTCGTCCATCGACCGTCGACAACATCCGAATGCGTTATGCTCTGAGGCAATATAGCGAGCAATTGAAAATACCCAATCCGTACGAGACATATCCAGGTACAGAACGGAAGAAGGCTCCTCCAGAATGGGACCCCCTTTCTGCTCACGAAACCGCACCGAAGGATAGCCACAAGCCTGATGACGCTCTAGCCTCATCCAAAGAACTGTCTCTAGGTACAGAGCAGCAAGAAATTCCTTCAGAGTGGGACCCTCTTCCTGGTTACGAAACCGCGCCGAAGGATACTCCCATGCCTAGTGACATTCTGGCCTCGTCTAAAAACCCAACTCCAGCTGTTCTGTCACCTTCGATTACTTCTACCTCCCTATCTCCGCCTGCCACCACCTTGCGCGACCTCACGACGGTTAAAACGCAGGACCCTACATCACAGACCACAAAACTTTCTTCATTGTCTACTCAACCCTCAGAACGGGTTCCTGAATCTGTCGCAAGTGCAGCAGCGGTTGCAGCCCAGATGAAGACCCAGGCCAAAAGCATGCTCAGGAAAAAAGTTAAACAGCAGAAGCAGCGGTTAGAGAAGGAGGAGAATCCACTTGGGTCTGTGCACCCAGCTAAACCTCTTCAATCTTCGATGAGAGATTTGAGGAACCAGCAAATACAAGCACGCCAGCGGGAGGATGTAAGACGAGATGCGGCTAAGCCTCAACCGAAGACCGTGACGGAAAGAATATCCAGCTTCTTCTCAAGCATGCTTTAGCTACTATAATAACACCTAACTACATGATAATAAAATAATTGCCCACTCATCTTGACGGAATACTGACGCGCGACCGGGCGAGGGTCCGTTTAGAGCGTATTGTTTGTTACCGTTTGGATTTAACGTTGTTGCGGCCTTTGCAAGCAATTTTGGTTACCCGCACGCAAACCCCCCTCAAGATTTCAACGGCGTCGGCACTCTTCAAGATTCAAAATGGGCTCTACTAGGTGAGATTCCGTCTCCGAATGGCTTGCTTCACATCTGGTGCACGATTGGAAGAAATAGAAGGATTTGAAAGGGATGGATTGCTTTGGACACTTCAGGATGACGCTACTCTGATTCTTCAAGTTCTCCCCTTCACATCCTCTGCACGACCTCCTCTCTCCCATTACTCAACTTTGGCGTACGATGTGCTGAAAATATATCAAAATTCGCAGATTGTACAGCAAAGGCCGTGTCTTGGGCCACAAGCGCGCTAAGCGTAACTCTCGCCCCAACACTTCGCTCATCCAGATTGAGGGTGTTGCTAACAAGGAGGACGCTCAATTCTACCTGGGCAAGGTGCATATTCCTTGTACAATTTCCTTAAGAATAGCTCCTCACGGCTTCTGTATTACTTAGCGTGTCGCATTTGTGTACAAGGCCAAGCGGGAGATTCAGGGTTCCAAAGTGCGGGTCATCTGGGGGTGAGTCACGGCTTCGATCTTCCTTCCCAAAATTCCAGCTCATCGCTCGTACAGACGTGTGACAAGGCCACACGGCTCTTCCGGCGTCGTAAAATCAAAATTCCGCTCCAACCTCCCTCCCCGCGCATTCGGTGCCAGCGTCAGAGTTGTGAGTGGACCATTACAACTCGACGTGACTTGTGCTCACATGCTTTAGATGCTTTACCCTTCGACGATCTGAGCCCGTACTCTACCATGGCCATACTATTCCTCATATATCGTATACTGCAATATGACATGTCCACATGCGCACATACAAAATTGAATACCTGAGTGTATGTTCTACATGTAAGGATACAAACCATCAAATTGGAGGTAAGGAGAATTGCCCCGCATAATATCTTTTCCTCGGGCCTGCACTCGCGCAATAGAAGCTACCGAAGCTCGCGCAGAGCTCCATATATGTCACATGATCACCGGTTTCTTTACTTCCGGACCTTCGCCTTAAAGTTCCCCGCACTATTCATCTCTTCCTCCATTTATTTCCTTACATATGTTTCGCCTTTCTCGTTTCAACGCGTCCCGTGCTCTTGCACATTCCATTAAGCCTCAGTCAGTAAATGCGCGACGTGCTGCTTCTGGTGCGTTCCTGTCAGCGACGGCAGCTCGTTACGTCTATTGACCCTTCTCACAGGCATGGCGCCGTTCCAGTGGGAGGTAAAGACCCGAAATTCTTGATTCTGTATCTCTCACCTATTACCGTTATCCTAGGATCCTTTAATGCTTGAGTCTCTGTTGACCGAAGAGGAGATCGCCATTCGGTGAGGTAACTCCGGATCTATGTTCTCCCCGGTGACTGATAATTGGATCAAGGGATATGGCTCATCAGTACTGTCAGGTAAGACTATAAGGTTACTAGTAATATATCTATGTTGACCAACCTTTGAACAATAGGAGAATCTCGCGCCCCGTGTCCTGGAAGGTTGGAGGACAGAAAGTATGTGTTGAACTTTACCATCTTTCTAGCTGTGTTATTCAGTCGGAACTCTTTTCTCTGCTATCAGATTTCAACCACGACATTCTCCCTGAAATGGGAAAGCTTGGGTTACTCGGTCCCACAATCAAGGGCTACGGTTGCGCAGGTGCGGGAAATGTTGCTTATGGTCTCATCGCAAGAGAAATTGAAAGGTAGATTTATTTCACAGCATACGAGTATATCACTGACCTGTAGGATGCAGAGTTGACTCTGGCTACCGCTCAACGGCATCTGTGCAGTCGTCGTTGGTCATGCACCCTATCAATGAATTTGGGTCGGAAGCTCAGAAAGAGAAATATCTTCCCAGGCTAGGTAAGTAGCCATTCATATGGCGTGCTCTCGTGTGTGATGTTTTGTTCTGTAGCGAGAGGAGAGTTAGTTGGAGCATTCGTTCGTGGTCGCTTTCTTCTCCCGGATTGTACACTCATCGCTCATTAGGGCTTGACTGAGCCCAATCATGGCTCAGATCCGGCTGGAATGGAGACTACAGCAGAAGAAACCGACGGAGGCTTCATTCTTAATGGAAGTAAGACGTGGATATCCAACGCACCAGTGGCGTAAGCAATGCCTCTTCAGCTCAACCTATACATGTCACATCCCTTACAGCGATATTTTTGTAATTTGGGCGCGATGCAAGTGGGACGGGAAGGTTCGTGGTTTCCTCTTGGACAAGGTACGTAATCTTTTCTATCGTTATATTTTATCTCCCTCAAACTTGCGTCAAGGGTCTCCAAGGCCTGACTGCACCTCCAATCAAAAATAAACTGGCACTCCGCGTGTCTCTGACAGGATCTGTCTTCATGGATTCTGTACGCGTCGGTCATGATGCACTCCTTGAAAAGTCCCGAGGACTTGGCTCGGCTTTCTCATGCCTGAACTCAGCTCGGTACACCGTTTTGAGCAGCTAAAGGATTTCTTTTTGACGACGCATCGAACAGATATGGGATATCCTGGGGAGTCATGGGTGCGCTTGAAGACTGTGTGCACAAAGCCCGTGAATACGCCCTTGAGCGACACCAATTCAAACGCCCTCTCGCTTCCTTCCAGCTCGTCCAGAAGAAGCTCGTTGAGGCGCAGACTGAGGCCACCCTTGGGCTCCTGGCGAGCTTTCAGGTGGGCAGGCTGAAGGACCAAGGCAAGCTTGCACCGGAGATGATTAGTCTTATAAAGAAGAACAACTGTGGAAAGGCGTTGCAGCATTCCCGGATCGTCCTTGACATTCTGGGTGGTAATGCTTGTGCTGACGAGTGAGTTCTTGCCGCAATGCTCGTATTCGGCGGTCGCCTAATCATATGACATAGATATCATATTGGACGGCATGTTGCGAATCTCCAGGTGACCAATACTTACGAAGGTAAGGTTGGCCGATTGTAACCCATGATTTTCTTCTTACCTTTCGTTCACAGGAACCAACGTATGACAGGAATATAATCGCCGTGTATTTTGAAGCTGATCTATTACTTTGACAGGATATCCATACACTCATCCTCGGAAAGGCAATGACGGGCATTCAGGCATTTGCCAATTGAGATATTAAAGGTGTTGTACCAAGGAACAAATAATCACATGTACAGGCTGCTCCTAAGTATTTGTTGTTGGTCTTCGTGGAATCACATACGTCATACATCTGCATTACGCAATGTCGGGTCGACCCATTTCAAACCTAGTAGCGAAAATACATCCTGCTCGCTTTGAGGATAGAATCTCTTCGAGTCATGGCGACGGGTTCTGAAAAGGTCAGTTTCTTGGATGCTAAATTGGAGGAAGGCTAGCGTACAATGCCGCACTGTCAAACTTTAAACCTCTGGGAGGGATTGGTCAAACAATTGTCAAAACTATAGCGAGTTTACTTTTCAGATTTGGCCCATAGACGCAGATCTCTCTCAAACATTTTTGAACCAGTCCTATCATGTTTCAGTAACACACTTGCCATATTGCGTCAGGGTTATTACCATCCGACCACTGCTGTCCAGTACGCATCTCGCGCTGCAAAAATCAAATCCAGCCGTCGATGCAACCTCTTGCCGGATTTGTCGGGAAGGATGAAGATTGTCATGGCAGTCTCCACAGAATCTACGTGAAAATCACCATGCGAATGGAAACCTGATGTTCCTACGATTTTCCCGGTAAGTTGTGAGTATAATAAAATTGAGTAGCACTCACGCGCCACGTGTGTAACTAGGCCTGTCAAAAGTAGGACAACGATAAGGATGTTCAGGATGGTGACATGTGGAGCGACGCACCACGTTCGTAGAGTTGTTCTACGAGCCGTTTGCGCAGACTCTTGATATCACTGCCACTACGGAGGTCCGAGTGGGTGATGACAATATCTACGTCATTGCTCTCAGGTTTTCCGCGGCGATATCTGTGGTGAAACGACTTGTCAGACAGCAAAATCGGGTAACCTCTAAGATTCGGACATGCCCGCCAACAATTGTACTGGTGCACCCATGTTGTATTTTCACCAGTTCCAACATTACCACGTCACGCATTTCTTCAACTTCGGAACGGAATATGGAAGCCGCCAGGTCGTGTCGAAGAACAAGGGCTGCTTTAATATCGAGATCAGGTATCCCCTCGCTCGTTGGGATACGTTGACCATTTGGTGTGAATATGGCTTCATTCTTACTTCTGAAATCGTCACCCGCCACTCTGACGTCATAGTACCGCTCCATGTCTTCGACTGTCCGCAAACCGATACTGTAAAGATTACGCGCTGTAGTGGCGCCAATACCGTGAATCGTATTGAAGACCTTGAGCGATTGAAAATGCCCTGACGATCGTATGGTCTCTATAAGCACGGCGTTTGAGAAGAAGGCAAACGTATTGGGGAGCGACCCCACCACATTCCTCAATGCGTCCTGAGCCAATGAATTCTCTGATCTGACCTAGTTTAAGAAAGCGTGTAAAGGAAATTCGAATCAATGAAACACCTTGGAGCATATCTTCTCCCCTAGATGTGGCAAATAAACGACTTCGGTATCGAAGTTGTCGCTTGTAATCAGGCGCGGGTACGCTGATAAAGAGCATTAAAGCTGGTCATACGGGCCATCAACTTCGCTTACCCTTGATAACCTTTTGATATGGTCATGCCTCTTAGTGGAAATCATCTAAGTCATAAGCAGTTAGGCCTACCGCAACTGCCCGCTCATAGCTTAAAGCATTGATAGTCTTTCCTTCGAGATGGCGATGCATGCGAAGCAGACCTAGTTCGGCGGCTAAAAGTTGATTGGGACACACAAGCGGGCTAGCACGTAGACACGCGTATCGAGCTGCGTGATCAAGTGCAACTTGTGGGCTTGGAGTGATATGATCCGTTGCGCCACTAGCTAAAAAACGTGTTGATTCCGACGGTAAGTATTGGCATATGAATAAATTGCAGTCTGGACAATTCTTGGCCGTCTCCTCTCGAAGCTCCTGGAGAGCGGCATAGTCTGTACAGGGCAGAAAACACTGTTGTGCGATAGAGTCAGAAAGCCATTCGGGGGTCACAATCGCCTTCTGTCTCTGATAAGAGCATGAGTGACCCAGACGTAAAAGGGCGGCAGCAATGCGGCTCAACAGCTATATTCCAATCTAGATGCCTCTCGAGGCGTTTTCTCATGCGAACGTTTGACAAGATGATATCAGCATCCGACGCCTCACCACAAAGCTTCAACTGAACGCCATTAGATACACCTCTTGTGCTCTCTATCAGCGAATAGAGTTTTGTGATCGCCGGTGCCTCTAGCTTGGCCTGAAGAATATAGACTTTGAGGACGCTGTTCCCACAGGGCGATGGGGACCTAGACGAACTGGACCTGGAGCGGAAGTACATTGACTCGGTCTTAAATGATCCAGCCAGTGCCTTGACCGAGAGAGATGACCTGATTTTGTCGTCGCCTTCGAACCGAACATGGACGATGTTTACTGCAGTTTGAAATAAAGGCTCAAGTTGTCACTGAGGGATTATTCTGCGGCGTTTCAGGCACGACAGGCTTAGAACACTCCTGTTAATTTTTCTATGTGCCATCTGAGCTAGCGCTGTAACAAGATGACTCGGTTTACAGCTTCGGAGATTCGGTCTGTACGCGTAAATATATCGTGAGAACAGATTTGCCATTAGGCTGTGACGGCGTGACCCCCTAGTCAGAAACTAGTACATACTTTCTCGGCTCGAACTAATTCTCTTCTGTTCAGATTCTCTCCAGTCTCTCCCAATGGCTTCCACGCCGCGCTCCGCCGCAGATTTCACCAATCCGCCCAACTACTCCTTTCCTCACCACCGTCTCGCAACCGTTCTCCGAGACCCCAAGAAAACCCCTGTGGTCCTCGTCGCTTGTGGATCCTTCAGTCCTGTCACATACCTTCACCTCCGTATGTTTGAAATGGCCAAGGACTATGTTCGCCAAAATACAGACTACGAAATCGTTGGAGGCTATCTCAGCCCTGTCAGCGACATGTATAAGAAGCCTGGGCTGCTCAGTGCTTATCATCGGTGAGTACACAGCTGGTGATCGTAACCAGTGCTTCCTTTGAATGTATCTGTAATCATTTTCTCTCCTCATGTGCACTGGTGCATGATAACTTTTTTCCATCCCTAACTTCCCGATGTGGAAAGATGACGTGCTTTCATCAGTTACCTTGTCTTCTTGTTTGTGGAATTTGGTTGAACTACGGTCTGACAAATTTGTCAGAGTGAATATGTGTAATCTTGCCGCCGAAGAGTCCGCTACCTGGTTGATGGTGGACCCATGGGAGGCCTTCCAGTCCTATCAACGGACCGCCGTCGTTCTCGACCACTTTGATTACCAGATCAATACCGTGCTCGGAGGGATTCATACTGCGGATGGAGAGCACCGCAATGTTCACGTCATGCTGCTCGCGGGCTCGGACCTCATAAGCACCATGAGCGAACCAGGTGTTTGGAGTCATGCCGATGTACGCCGCAATTGTCCCTGTTATCTCATAATATCCCCTGATATCCCTGCATCAAGCTTGATCACATATTAGGGCGCTATGGTACCTTCATAGTAGAAAGGGCCGGTTCGGGTATGGACCAAGCTACAGATAACTTGGCTCGATGGCGAAATAACATTCATCTGATTTCTCAACTCATTCAAAACGACGTCTCCAGTACCAAGGTTTGTACTTTTAGTTATGTACGGAAGGTCTTGGCTCATGTAACCTGTATGAAGGTTCGGTTATTCCTGAGGAGAGGGCTCTCTGTGAGATACCTCCTACCGACGGTTGTCGTGGATTATATAGAGCAACATGGCCTCTATCAAGATGATGGTCCCAACACTACCTCGTCCACCAATTTTACCGACCTCGGCAAAGGGAAGGAACCTGCTCCAACGAAGGGCTCAGCTGCGCAGTCTCAACCTACTTCATAGCCTCCCCTCGCTATCCACCGCTGGCAGCACTATCGGTAAGAGAGTGATGCAAAACAACTCTTCGTAAAATACTAACCAGATTTGCAGATGCTGATCTATTTTTTTTATTATCGTAATGTAAATTTTTTCAGAAATCACCCACGGAACCAAGAGTGTACGACATTATCTGTAGAATCATCTTTTCTCCTAGCCACAATGGCAATGGCGCTTACCAGAGCATTATGCATTCTTAAGGCAGATTTCTGTCTGAATATACAATGGCATTTACTCCAGTAGGTGGTATTTTGACAATGCATGCGAGCAGATTGGAAAAATTCCCGAATACTGAGTCTTCAGGTCAGCAGGTCATTGACCTGTCGACGTGATTCTTGATTTTCTGGGTTCTTTGCGGTCGATAGCACCAGAGGGAGTACCAACACAGGTTAAATATTGGAACATGTTCCTTAGCCCTTCCTGCCTCGGATCCAGCGATTTTGCATCGGTGGGTCTCATTCGAACACGCCACCGGTGCAATATTTTAGGCATCAGAACACGTTCCATGGCGCCGCCTCTTCCTCGGACGTTCGACAGATGTCCGACGTCGTTTTCTGAACCGGGGTGCCAAAGCCCTGGTCTTACTGCAGCGCTCTATCGTCACTGGCGGATCGATTTCTGGTCATTTAACCATTACGGAGAGATAGCCACCGGGTTTTCTCTTTTGTTAGGCAGCTACAATGTTGATACCGAGGTCAGTATTTAGACCCGTCTGACTTCCTCGCATGGCCTCGTCTTGATAAATTGTCTTTTTAGGGAGCATGTCTAGCCTATATTTGTATATATGGCTGCACATGCATAACCAGATACCAGATACCATGAGATGGGATATCGCGGAAGACATGGAGCCGGCTCGCCCGTCGCAAGTTGACAGGGAATGTCGACTTGTTAGGCATATTAAATGGGGTGACTACAGTATGGACCAATCGGCGCGCGATGGGCAGGACGCGTGGGCGCATCCAACCAAGAGTTTGATCCTGGACGAGGCATATTATCAGGAACACACTGGATATCTGCGCTTCCTTTATACCAAGCTCTTCTGCATCGGGAAAGTTGATGTCCCCAACAACAACCCTTACGCCTTCGATATCTTTGTGCATGATGGCACCTGCGCTTCTCGATGTACATCGACCTCATATAAATGGGTCGCACTTATTGCTAGTCCTTCACCATCTTGCAACATGGCCGCCTCATCGAGTCTACGCTCCTCAGCCAAAGACCAGATTCAAGACAGTCTCTCGAGCCGTACTGACGGTGAAGACGCACGAACAGAACGCAAAGCCTTCGAACACAAAACAATGTGAGAGCTTGCTGCCTAAGCGTACCACTGTTAGACTTATTGCTTCTCGTCCTTTTTAAGGCGCAAAGTCGACCTTCGCCTACTTCCACTACTCGGGATGCTCTATGCTTTGGCCTTAATCGACAGGACCAACCTTGGAGTCGCCAGAATTGCAGGAATGGATCGCGACCTTGTGCGTAACTTTCTTGAGATACGAGAGCGACTGTAGTTTACCCTCATTCCCAGAAATTATCATTTGGAACCAGATACAGCATCGTGTCTGCTGTCTACTTTGTGCCGTACATCATTCTGTGAGAGGACACATATTTTCGTACGGGCTGAATGAGTTCTAATCAATCTCCACAGTCAATTGCCTAGCAACCTTGCTTTGCGTAAATTGGGTGTCCGTAATTGCCTAGCATTTTGTGTGATTGCTTGGGGCATCGTCCAGTTGGCTATGGGCTTCGTACCCGACTGGAGTCTCTTGGCTTTGTGTCGAGTCCTTCTGGGTGCGTTTGAGGTATCCATCACACATACTTATATTTCAGCACAACCCCAGCTGACGGGCTTGGAAAAGGCTGGCTTTTTCCCTGCTATGGTCTTTATTATCACGACATGGTCTGTTTTCCCTCTGACATATAGATTGGCGTATATTTGACCTATCGCCTGTCAGGTATGTGAGGCATGAAGTACAGAAGCGGTGTGTTTCCTTCTTCATCTTACACCTGAATACTGATACTGACCTTGTGGGGATCAAAAGGCTCGCGGCGTTCTATGTTGTTTCTATCTTCACGGGAGGCTTCAGTGCTATCTTTGCCTACCTTCTCAGCCTTCTGGGTGGCCGCTATGGCATCGCAGGTTGGGCCTGGATCTTCGCGAGTTCTTCTTGCCTTCTTTTTGTTGAAGTTTCATCTTTAACCTAGGCATACTAGATCATAGAAGGCGCTATCACGATCTTCTTTGGGATCATCGCTTGGTTCTTTATATCTGAATTCCCGGACCAAAACTCGTTTCTTAGCCAGGAGGAAACATCTTTGATCCTGCAAAGAATTGAGCGCGACCGTGGAGACTCTGTCCCTGACGAAATGTCAAGAGATAAACTCATTGGGCACTTGCTAGATTGGAAGGTTTGGGTATTCTGTGAGCCTCACCCCTTTCTGTTCTCCGCGGCCGGCTCTAATAAAGGCTTACAGCTTTGATGTACATGTGTGCGACGCTGCCCGCCTATGCTATCGGGTAGGCTAAGTCTGTCGCTTGTGCTGGCTCAATCGAAAGAACTAATTTTAGGTTCTTTGTCACAATCATCCTTCGCGGGATGGGCTGGAGCGTCATGGAGTCGCTCCTATTGGTGAGTATTCTGTTAATTTGAATTATACTGTTGACCTTACAAAAACATAAATAGAGCGCCCCGCCATTTGTCTTTGCCGTATGTTTCGTGCACTTCAGTACACCTATGATCGCTTGATGACGTCTCATCTTTAGACAGTCAGCATCCTTTTTTTTGCCTGGATCTCGGACAAGTTCCATCACAGGGCTGCGTTCATCGCAATCCAGGCCATAATGACTATCATAGGACTCAGTTTAACCGGTTTCTCGCCTTCCCCTTCTTGGCGCTACACAGGTAAGTGGCTAATGAGACGGCCATTCACTCGATATTTTCTCATCCATTGGCAAGGTATATTCCTAAGCAATGCTGGATCTGCAGGCTGTATCCCCGGAATATTGGCTTATGTCGGTTTTATATATATAATAAGGCTACGTGACGCTAATTGAAATCTCTCTTGCAGTCTTCCAATAATGTGGTATCGCACACGAAAAGGGCGGTTTCCGCCGCCATGATTGTGTCCTTCGGGGGTATCGGGGGCATTTTCGCCACAACCGTCTTCAGACAAGCTGACTTTCCGAAGTACCTGCCGGGGATCTATGTCACTATCGGCTGCCAAGTTCTGCTAATCCTGCTTCTTGCGATCACGACAATTCACTTTTGGAAACAAAATAGAAGGGCATCCGAAGCAGGCCTATGTGCGGACGCAGGACGTCCCCAGTTTATTTATACTTTGTAAGATATCACTTTGAACATCGCGATGAGACAGAGAGCACAAGGAGCAATCTAATTACGTGACCGCTTCCTTCTGCCAACTTTCTGAAATGCAAGCTTGCTCGATTCAGAGTGCCCTTTCAAATTTATTCGTCCATCATCGATAATGGAGCACTGATGACAAAATTCTTACAAATTTTCGTGCCGAGTTGCATATATCCTGAGTTGAAACTTGAATTGGGTGAACGTCACTGAACATGAACACATAAACCTGGTCCGTCAAGCGTTACTGTAAACACTTATAGTTGCACATGTGCTTGGCAAGTTAGAACTCGGGACAGTCGCGAAGAGTCGTGAAGCAAGTTTTTGCCAACAACAGGCTCTACCTTTATCTTCTCCAGTTATACCTGACAGCCTTGCTTCAAGACCTCCTCGGTTCTAGGCAATCCTGTATGGTTTGTGGTCCAATTTCAGCAGGCTCTACATGATAACAGCCGGTGATTCCGATTCGCCATGGACTTGGGCTCTCGGACTTCTCGTGGATGGACCATCATGACGCGGACGTCAACCGTACATCATCCAAAATCTCCTTGTTTTACGCTCCCGGGGATACCTCAGAAACCCTAGATATTCACTTAGAAGTCCCTGGGAGAGCTTCTTGTGAATTTGAATGATCAGAATGATGGCGGATAGGCGGGCTTACACCAAGAACGTCCACGTTTTCCGGGAGGGGCTTATGTGAGCCTTTTGAGATATCGACTCCTGGTGTCGACTCTTGGATCAGAATCTTGAACTGGGTTGATCCTGTGACTTGGCCATACATGGTCTTTGAATCGCCAACGATACGGCTGTCCTCTTTACGACATAGTAAGCGATACATCCTTTTTGTCGAGATCAAAATCTCACACGTCTTGGGTTCTTCAGGGCTGCCATCTCTTTTCGTCTAACCGGTCGTTTAATGGCTATTGACACTCCAGGCAGGCCTCAGGGCTAGCGTATAAAGCTTCCTGGCCGCGGGACGGTTTCTATTATCCTCCATACCTGCCAGGACGCGACTTGCATCATGGCGAATCCTCAGTCTGAATATCTCTCGTACTCGGAAAAGGCGATTTCCAAAAATCTATCTGTGGACTCTGTAAAACTTGAAACAGGCGACGCGTCTGAACTGGATGCAGTTTTCGAGAGGAGGACAATGTGGGAGCCTTCTCTTGTTTAACGAAATGATTTCTTCCTTACAGCCGCCTCTAGGCGGTTTGTCGACTGGCGCATCCTGCCGCTCTTGGCGCTCCTTTACTCCATCGCACTTATTGACAGAATTAATCTTGGCGCGGCATACACGGCGGGAATGGGCGAGGATCTGGTTACTTCCATTTTCTTAGTTAATTCACGGTTATGCTGACTACACTCTTTAGGGGCTCACCAAAGGAGCTCGATACAGCATTGCAACGTGTCTGTATTTTGTGCCATATATATTACTGTTTGTTTTGCGTTCATTTCCATGCAGCGTTGTTGATCGACACTCACTTTGGCTCCTGGCAGGCAACTTCCCGGAAATCTTGTCCTTAGGAGGCTTGGGGCACGCAACTGGCTCACATTCATTGTAGTGGCATGGGGAGCTGTCCAACTAGGGATGGGCTTTGTTCCCACATGGGGTTATCTAACTGCAACACGTATCCTTCTCGGTGCCTTCGAGGTGAGGACCTTCAAGCTCCTCGATTACCTTACATGAATTATTGTCCAAGGCGTCGTTTTTCCCGGCGATGGTGTATATTATCTCTACCTGGTATGCATGAGGGCTTTTAGAAGGATAACGAACTCTAATTGACCATGCTAGGTACAAACGTCACGAAGTACAGAAGCGGTATGTATCCGAGCCCGTCATTCTGAATGGCTTTCCCCCTCATATCAGATTGGAAGGCTGGCCGTATTTTACTTGATCTCCATCACAATGGGAGGAATAGGGCCTATTTTAGCCTATATCTTCAGTCTTCTTGATGGGAAACAGAATATCCGTGGCTGGGCGTGGATTTTTGTGCGTTAGAGTCTCTTCTATTTGAGATAGACTCACGTTTGATCAGATTATTGAGGGCACAATCACCCTTTTCCTTGGAGTGATATCATGGTTCTTCATCCCGGATTTCCCTGACCAAAACAAGTTTTTGTCTCCTGAACAAACTACACTTGTCTTGAACCGTATAGAAGAAGATCGAGGTGATTCGATACCAGATGAAATCACCCGAAAGAAGGTTTTAAAGCATCTCAGCGATTGGACGCTCTGGTCATATGGTTTGTCAATCTAGTCTGTGATGTAACTATCTCTACTACTTCCCGTCGTCTCTGTAGGAATCATGTTCATGTGCTCTTCGTTGCCGGCGTGTTAGTGCCCCAACAATTTTGTCTCTTATTCTCTTAACTAGTTTACCCCAGATGCACAAGCTTATTTCTTGACAATCATCCTTCGGGGATTGGGCTGGTCGAAAACCGCTGCAATGCTTCTTGTGAGCACATACAAACTCGGTCTTCGCACCTAGGTCATTGCTGACAATCAGGATTAGAGCGCTCCTCCTTACTTGCCAACTGTGCGTTCAGTTCGAACCATCATGTCTAAAATGTGCATGACGCCCCTCGTCTCAGATCGGAACTACAATATTCTTTTCCTGGCTTTCTGACAGGACAAGACATCGAGGTGGTTTTATCGTTATCCAAGCTCTTATCTGCCTTACTGGCCTATGCCTTACGGCATTCTCCGTTAATGGCAAGATTAGATACTTCGGTAGGCACACCTTTGTCCCTTCGCATTCAGCTACTCAATTTCTTCAGGAGTCTTCCTTCTTAACGCAGGGAACTCGGGAACTATCCCGGGTATCTTAGCCTACGTGAGCCTTGTTCTCCATCAGCATCGCTCCTAGTATCTGAGCTTCAGTCACCAGGCATCTAACAACGTAGTATCGCATAGTAAAAGGTTTACTTCTACACTCATTTACAGGGATACATGGTCATAACCCGTTTGTGTTCCTAGATC
Source organism: Tephrocybe sp. 10521TJB (assembly GCA_018221635.1). Classification (NCBI taxonomy): domain Eukaryota; kingdom Fungi; phylum Basidiomycota; class Agaricomycetes; order Agaricales; family Lyophyllaceae; genus Tephrocybe; species Tephrocybe sp. 10521TJB. The sequence goes on along the minus strand of JABAJS010000017.1, from coordinate 98,404 downwards.
AGTACAAAGTGCCCTGACAGTATCGATGGGAGGTCTGGGTGGTATCATCGCCAGTACTGTTTTTCGTGCCCAAGACGCACCAGGCTACCTTCCTGGTCTTGGTGTCACTATGGGTTCCCAAGGACTCATGATCATCCTCGTCGGCGTTACTCATATCCATTTTCGGCGTCTTAATAGCCTTGCCCGGAAAGGTCAGCTCAAGAAACCTCTTGAGGGTCAACCTGGATTTTTCTACACTCTGTGATTCAATAATTTAGTAAGTACTCTAACAACCTGGGCAAGGCGGATACAAATGGACTCGGTACTGTACGGTATTGTACCACATAGATAAGAAAATGAACGAAATAGGACATTCGATCAGCATCTATTTTTTTCCTCACGTAGACTCGATAACCTCATGAAACTGGCACGTTATCTTCCAAAGTACCACAGCACCTAGTAAATCCTGTCCTGTCCTGTCCTAACGAGCATAACGCTCTTCAAGGCCTTTTGACCCATGTTCTCGGCATCAGGGCGCATAATTGATACAATTGGAATTGGACGCTACTTCGAAGTATACCCGCTTTACATCCACGTGGTTGGCACGGCTAAGGAGGTATTCTTGTCCTTCAATGTAATGGAGAATTGGATGTAGCTAGTCCCGCTCAGACTTACAAGGGTGACGGGTATATCGAGAATGAGAAGTTGGGAATCGTGGCAGAGTAGAGCATTGGTAGTATGGCCGGGCCAGCGAAAACATTTACTAACCACTTGACAAGGACATACAACAGGTGTCGGCCAAATCTAACAAATCCTCGGAATACAGAATAGTGGCGTCGTCGGAGTTCCGGAACAAGTTCGACAACACATTCTCCGCGCCTCCTAGGTCATAGTCAAGCGCATGTATGTATGTCTCAATCTACCCGGAGAGCAATATGCCTCAACTCCCATTCAGTAGCAACGGCATGCATAGTTGCGGCGTCCGTAATGGAGCGATACGATAGTCTTCGGAGACCATGGCCCGTAGATATGAGGAATGACAGGGTAGGAGAAGGGACCCGTAGTCCGCTGATGGTCTTCCAGGCGAATCGTGAAAAGCGGGTAGTCTCATGATCCTCTTGCGCGTGACCATCGGGAGTCCTTAGAATTTCCTTCCATATACTACAATCAATTTTCAAGTCTCGCAAACTCAGCCAGCCCTGGAAGAGGTACTGCCAATCGGCCATTGTGACCGCAGTCCGATGTCAAGGCAGGGCGAAGTCTGTATATTATCTATCGATTCATCATCCCAGGGTGCGTGTCCGGTCTTCTAGAGGGGCTAGGGAAGCGAGAATGGATAGCAATCCGAATCGATGCATACATAGTTATGGTATGATCCTTATGTGAACATTACGATATCGATGTCGAAACGAATCATCAAAGGTTTCTAGCAAAGAGTCAGGGCAAACGGCTCCGAAGCTTGTCAATGTCTAAACTGAAGCAGGTTCTCCATAGCCGTCACCTCTACAGCTTCTATCTAATCGCATGATTTCGTCTTTGGCGAATTGTCTGCCCTAGTTCCACGCTCACCGCAGAAGCAGTGATGGGAGACTTCAAAACATGAAAAACTCGTGAAAAATGTCGCGTCCCATGTCGTATCACGTCTGTCGCGTGTCCCTAACTATCAAACGATGCGCGTAATCTGGCGTAATGCCGCACTCCACGAGCTCCGTTTGGGACGTTGGTAAGAGCAGGTAAGAGCGAGAGGATAGGGCGTTATAGCACGCGTTATACGGCGGCTGCAAATCGAGGGGTGGACTGGCCAACGTGGGAGGGAGGAAGATCTCGGAATGGCTCGATATTGATTCACAGCAGTAAGGAACCAGGGCAGCAACGTTAACTCGTAATTATCCGCTTTTCAGTCCCCAACTACAACTACACGCGGCGCGCGCGCATGTAATCATCTAGAAATTGAATGCGTTTGAGGGAGGGACACAACTTGGAACACCTTCTCGACAAATTTCGAACCCGTGATGTCGTCAGCGCTAGCCGTATTATCACGTTTCGTCGACCCCCAGTGCAGTGTGATTATTACGAGAACTTGAAGTATCACAAGGTGTCATCATGCAAGAAAGATTTCAAGAGCTGAGGGTCGTTGGAATGATTAGATAGCGGGCGCTTTGTAGGCGCTCCAGGCCCGAGACGCTGCAGCTCCTTTAAGCTTACAGGCGGGCGCCTGATGAGATGCACAGTACTCATTGGGTGGGAGACGGGAGACGCCAGGAGAACCATATTGTTCCATCACGATCAATTGTATCATATCAGAGATTTCATCACAATCTTGGATCATGGCAAGGCTCCATCATTTGCTTTTCCCGCCCAACAAGCGTGATATATCAATGGTCTGCACTCTGAACAGTTATCGCGGGGTAGCATGGGGTAGGAGATAGGATGGGAGATTGAGCGATAGGAGAGGGGAGAGGTTTGGCTCACGATAAGGGAGAGAAGTCTTGAAGCGTTACGGTGTGATGTACGGATTGGTGTAGATCTATGTAGTAAGTAGCTGTCTTGGGGGTTTCTCGGTCGTAGATCATGTTCTGTTTTCGTTTCCCCTGACATCCGCGACAGACATAGGTCACGGTGACATCGCAAGAATACTTTTGTTATCAAGGGGTGGTTAAAGTTGGCAACACAAAGTTGTGTTACAGTACTTTGAAGACTGTAGGCAACGTCTTCAGAACCGTGCGGGAGATTACCCCGAGAGTCAAGGAGTTTTGTGTGAGAGCTCCTAGCTTCATTGTTTCAATCAACGGGGATTCGGGCCTTTGAATGCTGCGCCTGAAGTGCCACAGGGGCAGGTGGGAGTACTTTATCTATGCTGACCCAAAGCTACAGCTTGCTTGCCTGGAGCTAGGCGTGCATGTGCAGAAGCATGACCAGAACGAACTAGACATATCGGTCAATGTTGGATGGCAAGTAGTATGATGCCGAACAATAGCAGATGGGGAATTTCGTGAAGAGAAGCATTGGGTGACCACTAGACTGATGGCTTGCTTCCTTATGAGGGCAGACGGTGTATGTGCGCTGGGAAAGGCCGATCACAGCCGAGTTGGGTGCGGTGGAAGTGTAACTCGTTCATAGGGCGGTGTAAATAGGTTATTGGAATTGGGCGAACGGAAGATACATGCGGCAAAAGGTCGGTGTTGACCTTGTGGTTTTTAGAGTTTATGGGTGATTAGCACGAGGCATAGTACTAGGTGTATAGGGAAGAGTATTGGTTGAATGCTGCGAGTGAGATGAATGAAGACGGGACCCGTGATCTGGGGTATGATTATGGGGCAAGAGTGGAAGCAAAATGTCGGGCTCCGAGGTTTTGTGGATGTAGAGAATGAGACGAACGTGGGGCACTTACAATGAGTACAACGACTAGCACGACGAGCACGACTATTAGTACTACTACTTTAACACGTCGTAGCAACAGGGAGATCATTCGGCATTAAGAAAGTATAAATCCGGACAGGTGTGTGTACATAAAAAAGTTGATCATTCAACCTGACTTTTTTCATCTTTCAATGCACCGATCCCCAACTCTGCCCATGTCCCATATCATTGCCTCAGACGCTCCCCTCCTTTCTCCCGTCGCTGATTCTGCCTCCTGGGACGCTCTCTACCAGCCTACCAACGATGCCTATGCTCACTACTACGTTCCCCCCTCACCCTCTACCTCTGCCTCAGACTCCCCTTCCCCAGCAGCTAGGATGCTCAAGATGCGCATGAGCCCAGATTCACTCGCAGAAGCAGACCAACAGCAGCTTTGTCTTCCAACACACCAGCTCTTTGACTTCCCGGAGCAGGTCGCCCCCACGGCCAACACCGGAAGCCAACCACAGGAGCGCCTTTCTATCTCTATTAACGCTGCAGCTGTGGCTGCTTCAATGGCTGCAAACAAGCGCTCAGCGAGCCCTGCTCCCAGTCTCACAAAGAAACCGCGCGCTACAGGCGAGCGTATCAACAGCAAGGACTTTATTCCTCCCGACGTCTCCGGTCTCAGCAAGCGCGAAGCCCGTCTCGTCAAGAACCGTGCTGCTGCTTTCCTCAGCAGGCAACGGAAACGCGAAGAATTTGAGCTCATGGAAGTGTACGTAATGCACCCGCCACCACTAAATTCAACTCTTAACGGCCCCTTCCATTACGCAGACGCGTCGCAGAATTAGAACAAGAGAATGCACGCCTCCTGGCACTCACCCAGAACGTGTCGGGTGCTCCCAAAGCACCCTCCGATGACAATGACCTCCGCGTTCAAATAGAGCAACTCAAAGAGCAACTCGCCTCTGCTAAAGAACGCGAGCGCCAACTTGTCGTAGAACTTGCCAAATCCAAGGCAGACGCTCCTCCGGTCATCAAGGTTGAGGAAACTGCGGATCCGCAGTTACCCCTGACTCCCGCTCGTCCCTCGGCAACCTCTCCGCACAAGTCCGGCGCAAGTCTGGGTCTTATGGTAGGCGTATTGACATTGGCTTCCTACTCTTAATTAATCGTTCGAATAGGTTCTTCTTTGTGCTCTCCCAACCTTGCTTTCCATGCCCCTGAACTCGGCCGTGCCTAAAAGCTTCGCTATTTCCAACGCGCCTCTGCCTGCCGCCCCTGCCGCCTTTGATTTCAACTCTTTCGTCTCCAACGACTATGACTGGACCCGTACCTCCGGAAGCAACATGATGGACCTCGACGATCTTGATATGGGCAGTGTCCTCTCATCGGTTCCAGCATCTCAGAAACTTGAGTTTGCCACTGGCGTCTCCACAGATGCGGACAATGCTCTCGGAGGGCTTGACATCTCTTTTGACACCCTCCCAGCTGACAATGGCAAGATTCGTGTCAGGATACATCCCCCATCGGCAGTATCTTCCCGTGCTGCGTCCCCTGGCGTCTCTTCGTTCTCCGATACCAAGTCTGATGTTTCATCACCATGGAACATTGAGCCTGAACCCACTTCCGAAGCCGCGTTCCTCCCCTCGTCCTTATCATCGTCATCAAGCTTAGCTTCATTATCGTCGTCATCTTCCTCGCCGTCCTCGTATCTATCCGCGCCATCACCCGGGGGAGATCCGTTCCTCGGCGTAGGTGCATCCGATGATTACTCCATGCCATACTCGAACGAGATGTCGGACATCTTTGGCCCCATGGACGATTCACTATCAGGGTGTGACTTGGGTCAGGACATGGGGCACGGATCCGAGTATTCTGGGACTGACAACGCGAGGCGGCGTGTGCGTATCGCGTTGAAAAGCATGCCTTCTGCTGGAGGTGAGGGTGGAGAGTGGGAAGTCCAGATATGCTGAGCACGTCTAGGTCCCACTATTCTAGGGTAAACGGTTATCCCTTGCACCTCGTCCTTCCTTTCTTTCTCTCCTTGGACACTTCCACTCCTTCGCTTCATCCCGGTATGCCTGTCTTTATATGATTATATCCTCCTGGCCAGCTAGTAAAATTCACTAAAATTTATGACTACATATAACATCCCCTCCCCCTCCTCAGTCGTATTCCCATAATCTCCCTTCGCACCCGACCACTGTATTACCAATCATATACACTACCTGCTACGCTATACCTACGCCAAAAGTAGCCTATCCCCTTCCCCGTCCCCACCGCCGGAGAGGCTTATACCCCAATGCCTCATACCTCTACACCCTCGTCCCCGCCTCGTCTTGATTTCCTGGATTCTTGCCATTACCCAGTCTGTCTGTACTCTCACCACTATGCTGTCGAACTCTCCTATATTACCTCCTAGTACTCGCTATATTCCCGTGGCCTTAATTTCTATCTATCGGCGAAACCAGAAGCCACTTCATGCCATTTGAGTAATTCAACCGATAGCAAATTATATCTCAGTTCACAATAGAACTGTAACCAGAGTTGTCCTTCTGGCGCGCCCTGCTCGTCTCCCTTCCTAAAATTTGCTTCCGTTTCGTGTTTCCTTACACCATAGTGATGGACGTCATGGCGTAATGACTGGAGTCCTAAAAATTCATGACAACGTTCCTTGAAAATTTTCAGGCGCGCCGACGTCTTGATATATGACCATAGAGGGAATTTCGCGTGAATGTTGATGATTGCGAACGCCTCGCGTGGCTTGTTCATTTTTGCTGCAATTGCGGGGTGATAAATGAGCGAATGTTGTTACTATTTTTAGCATATCAATCCTATCGGTGTTCGCACGCTCAACGTTCAACCCGTGCCATGGTATAGATCGTCGCCACAAGCTCTTCTATGGTATAGCGAAGCCTATATTATCGCATGCTGCGAGCCACGGAGCTAAGGATGAGGATCCCGGGATGGGAGAGTTCCGCGCATCAATTTGTGTAGGTTCAAAGTCTCGGAATGATATTACAAGGCACGTTTGTACTGTACATATTCCTGCAAGTTTTTTCTAATAGGGCCAACCAACCAGACGCAGCACGGTTGTACTTGACCTCGTAGTGGAGAATTCCGAGCCATGTTCCGAAAGCTTAGGCTCGGCTTGGAAATCGAAGCCTTACTCCGGGCCTTCGAGCAGGCTCCATGTGGCGGCCCGGAAGCAAAACATTCCTTTACATTCCTTCCAGATCCCTTCGAGTCCGGAGCTATATTATCAGATTATAAGCTCATGACGAGTCGCTTACCCCAGACCTCCCAGCGATGACTTCCCCGAACGGCCTTGTTTGCTTCACTAACTGCCTAGTACCCCAAGAGGACGGCAGCCTTGTTGAAAAAGACGTCTGGTTCGACGAACGGCGAGGAATAATACTCGACGCGCAAGTACGTAGTCAAGATTGTGGGCCGCCACAGGCACAACTCTAATTCACGCATGATTCAGGGGACCTTCTTCACACGCCGTGAGCGACCTGGCAAAGTAATCAATTTGCATGGAAATATTCTAAGGCATGTATCTGCCTCTTCGATGTCTCACCCTTTGTCCAAAAAAATCTGGTTTCTTTGTCTTTGGAATCATGATTGCTGATCGTATCTTCTAACAGTCCTGGATTCATCGACATTCAACTCAATGGCGCTTACAATTTCGACTTCTCTATATACGATAACGATGAATCATACCGCGAAGGTATGAAGTTAGTTGCAGAACGCATAATCGAAACAGGTGTAACGTCGTGAGTGATACTCAAATAATAGATAATGAAGCTTACTTTGAACCAATGCCATTTCTGTTAGCCTCCTACCGACGTTGATCGTAAGCAAGTCTTGGTGTTCGATGGCGCATGATCTGAGGGCTTTCCCTAGACACAAGACAAGGCCCTCTACCCTAAGATATTGAATCTCTTGCGGCCGTTCTCTACCCCAAAATCTGCAACACTTTTAGGGTGGCACGCCGAGGGGCCTTTTATCAACCACAACAAACGTGGCGCACATGCTTCTCCCTTCCTTCTGACTGCCCCTGAGGGCACCAAATCCTTCGAAGACATATATGGCGAACAGAACCTTGTCGAAAACGAGGATTGGTTGATGCTTGGTGGTGGCCAGAATGCTGGCGTAAGGATGATCACTGCAGCACCTGAAGTGGAAGGCGTTATGAACGCGATCGGAGAGCTGTCAAAGAAAGGCATCATCTTCTCAATTGGTCACAGGTAGCCTTAGTTTCGATGTTTTCGACGCCCCCACCTTACCTCATTCGTCCAGTGTAGCCTCATCGGAGGTCGCCACTTCTGCCGTTCGCTATGGCGCAGGGCTTATCACTCATCTTTTTAACGCCATGCCTCAATTACACCACAGAGACCCTTCGATTATCGGACTTCTTGGTGCTTCACCGCATCTTGCCTCTCCACTTTCACCTCTACCGCCATATCCTCCTCGCAAGTCACCCAAAGGGAGTCCTAGCAGCGTACCCTCTCCCATCTACACCGATATTCTCCATTCCTCCGAAGCTTTCGATAGTAGTATCACCCCGCCTCTCTCGCCTTTCAACTACGCTTCTCCCACGTCAACGACACAATCACTCAGTGGTGTCATAACGCCTCTTATGCGGCAGGGGAGCAGAAGCGAACTGCACCTCGACAAGGGAAAGATAGCGGATATGGCATTTGTGCGGCCATTCTATGGACTAATCGTAGATGGGATACACTCTCATCCTAACTCTGTCAGGGTAAGTCCAAGTCGTGGTACCATCATGTGACAGTCCCAGTCTCATGATGCACCTCAGCTTGCGTATTCTGCACACCCGGATGGGTGTGTCCTCATCACAGATGGTAAACTGTCTCTGTGTATCTCATTTCCCCTCTTACTTAAGAGGTATACAGCCCAGAAAATTCTCGACCCTAATCTCCATGATGGTGTATATGAATGGCGTGATGGTCAACGATTTGTGAAAGAAGGGTACAAGCTCTACCTAGAAGGTACTAACACCCTTGCTGGCAGGTAGGTTTCAATATAGTCAAGCCTTTTGGTACAACCTCTCTGTTGGGCACTGATACAAATATCCGTCTTGCAGCGTTGTGACACTGGATGCCTGCGTTCGTAACTTCTCGAGATTCACGGGCTGCTCGCTTGGGGAAGCTATCAAGTGTGCAACATTTAACCCGGCCAAGTCAGGAACTTCATTCTATCTGAGAGACGCCGATTGATTGACGTTCTATACCAGGTGTCTTGGTCTTGAGAATAGGAAAGGAACTCTTCGTCCAGGCGCCGACGCCGATTTTGTCGTACTTGACCGAAAGGGGACCGTTCTCAGCACCTGGGTGAAAGGCAAGGAATCGTGGGCCAAGGGGTTGTAGATTTTTGACACGAGACATGGACACTCACGATCGTGATGTGAATCCCGTTGGAATTTCATGTCAACTCTTGTCTTGTAACAAATATTTCTAGATATGTACTATAACACCAGCCGCTCGTCTGGGGAGACGAAGAGTCTGCCGAGTTTCTCGAAATCATTTTGAAGAACTTGAAGTCACATCTTGCAAAAATTGATTAAGGGGAATAATGCAATGTACATGAATCATTTCATTCGTGCGTGGCCCTGCTTGCTTGGCTGTACCTGCAGCTGACCTGCAGTGAAGTGTGTGCCTATGGGTCATAGAATGATAACGTAAGATATAGCCGAAGATATATTTGCATTCACAGTTCAAGGTGTCACACGCGGGGTCCAACCTCCGCTCCTCCGCTCTGCTTATGAGTTTGCTCAGATGATTTTATCGATGAACGAGTCGTCTCCTGCCGGAGGTCTACGCTATCTTTATCTATCAGCGATACCGTAGGACTTTGATAATACGGACTCTTGAATATCCACAAGTTCAACGATACCGATTATACCGAACATCACTTCGATGGACCCTGTCGGCACCTAGAAATTGCTCTGACGGCCTGACCTCGCCTGTGTCTTAATACCGACCTCCCAATCATTGACTCCAACTCTCTCCCTGCCCATAGAAGATCGAAGATCCTCATCGATGGCAACCTTAACTGTGACCGAAGTCCTTCACAAACATCCACGAGCACGAACGCTGTCCCTCACTAGAGTATCAAATTCCCTGCTAATCAGCCGTCTGCCTATCGAACTATTTCTTCTCATACTCGAGCACACTATTCTTCAGTGCAAACCCAGAGACCTAGCTTTGGTCTCGAAATTCTTTCATCATGCGCTTGACGTCATCCTATACCGCACTGTCGTGTTCGACTCCCCCTCGACTCTTCAACTCTTTCACCGTACAACCCAGTCGAAAAAATCCTCGTTTTTCGCCGACCATGTCATGATAATTGCGGTGACTGGCAACAATATTGCTTCACATCCCCACTTCCACAACATCATTGCCCTCTGTTCCGGTGCACGATCTTTGATCATGCCTTCAACCACTTACTACCCGGAAACATTCCTGAAACGATGCCATGCGATCGAGGATGGCCTTTTCTCGATAACATTCAAATCCTTCGAGGGAAGGAACATTGTTGATACAAGTGCGCATCAGCTTGCGACGGACACGCTTACGCATCTACGCATCTGTGAACCCAGTGACGTTTGGTGTTCACCGACTACCATGGTTGGGGCGCTGGGCAGGCTTCCCAACCTTTCGCATCTGCAGCTCGCCCGTCGAGCGAATGCGAACCAGGCAAACGACAAGATGTTCATTCTAAGCATTTCCAAACTTTTAAGATATCGTCCTTCCTTGAAGATGCTCGTAGTCAGCATTTTCCCCGAGGCGTTCTCTACTTCAAAACAATCTGTCCAAAAGTCAGATATTTGGTACCAAATGTGCCAGCTTCGCCGCTCAGACCAGAGGCTGATTGTCATCCCTGGTTATTATGACGAGTGGAAAGATGGGTGGAATGAACAGCGGGCTCTTCGAAGTGGCTGGCTTCCTAGGAATTTCTGGCTTTATGCCAGGGACATCTCTGATACTTAAGTTTGGGGGACCCAGCCTGGTCCAACGGTGTTCTACGAAGAAGCAACCTATAAAATACCTCGACGATAGATGTAATGTATAAGTAGCTTCTGCGGGCCACTAGTCGAAATTAAATTCACTGTCTATAGCGGTAGCTGGAGGTCACGGTGTGATCAAGGTAGATAAAGGCAGAAATAAAGAAAGTTTAAGAAAGAAGAGACAATAAAACGAGAGGCTTTAGAGAGGACAGGAATAAGAGAGGAAAGATTAGAAGATAGAATGAAGTGAAGTTGTAAGGTGGACATGTGTAGTGGCTGTGTCATGCACGTTGTCACCTCGCGTCCGTCGTAGTCCTGCCAAGGCGCGCAGCCACTTCAAACGACATCCGACGTTTTCGCAGTATCTAAACCTGTGCTGGCTACACGAGTTACCTGCTACAAGACCACTATAAGAGCCGGGACGAGTCCAAGCAACCCTAAAATCTTGACATGGAGCACCAAACTCCCGCGTCAGTTGCTGTTGAAGTTTCAACAAAAGGTTGGCGGTTCCTTCGATATCCATGTAAACCTGTTAACAATTGATTTTTAGACAACCTCCGCAGTGACCCTTATGTCCATAGCATACCGCCAGAGATTCTTTCTACAATATTTGCGGATCTACAGCCTCGAAGACGCTCAAGATATCGAATCCCTTTTGAGGTAGCAATTTCCCACGTCTGCAGCCGTTGGAGGGAGGCTGCGCTCGACACGCCTCTGCTATGGAGAAACATCGATGCCTATTCCCCCCTTTCCCTCGACTGTGTCTCCAAGTATCTCCAGCGTTCTCGAACATGCCCCATTGACATCCGACTTGATATCTGGCAAAGGGATCGAGACCTTGATCCTGAAGACGGCGCAACGATATTTGCACCTCTCGTTGATTTAATCGTCCGCCATGCATCTCAGTGGCGCACCCTCCTTGTGTTTGCGTCCCGCAAGAGTACGACCAATGCGATCCTTGCCCGGATGAAAGACTTGGAGGTTCCCTTGCTCGAGCGAATGCGTATTGTGGATGATGACAGTGCGGGCGAATTCAATCAAACCAAGTTTTTCCCGCTCAATCCACGCATTCTGATTGGCGGAGCACCGAACCTTGTTTCCCTGCATACAAACAACCTAGGCCATCCACCCCCACTAACCAGCTTGACTGCCCTTCATCTATGCACAACCCGTTGCTTCTCGTCAGACGATATCAATTCCCATATCCTCTTGGATCTCATTCAAGTCTGCCCGTCGTTATCCACCTTATCCATTCATGGCAATTTCACCGGTAACTGGAGAGTTGAAAATGTAACCATGCCCAGCCTGCGTTCCCTTTGGTTTGAAGGCACCGACACACTTGGTGCCAAATTTTTAACCACAGTTAATCTGCCTAACTTGGAGGCCCTCTGGCTTGACTGCCCACACTATCAATCCGTCAACATGATTTATGACCACCGTCCTTGGCCCTCCTTCCCTTCTCTGAAGTATCTGACCCTCCAGCACTTTGACTACTTCGCCTCCACAAAATATTCCCAGATATTCCCTTCGATCGAAGCGCTTTATCTATCTTATTGCAATTCCTTTCATATTACCTTTCTGAAGCAGGCAGCGATCGAAGATGACATCACACATTGGCGAAATCTCCACACTCTTGCTTTTCGCACCACGCGGGACTCTCATGCGTCTAAATTCTCCCAAAATCTCAGCGAGATGGTTGCTGAACGACGCCTCGGCAACCGGCCCATCCGAAGGGTTCTTGTTGATAATGATCTCCTCAATGCCCTCACTATGACATACTCAATAAGAACACATACCACATTAGAAGAGTTACGCGCGGATAATTACGACGATCCTTGGTGGATCATGTTGCACGAAGACACCGCAGATCGACTATGATCTAGGTGATTGTCGTCACTCTTCATGGCTTGGAATATGTATTTCTGGGTTATCAAATCTTTTGTTTCTTTTGATTTTGGACTACAGATACAACTTGACTATAACATACAATATTGATACAAGACCCACGGGATGAAAGCATGAAGGAGAGCTAACGCAAGAAATAGATGCGAACCGAAACAAAGCAAGATGAGTAGCAGAAATTCTAAAGGTGTGTGGTATGTGCGAGGAAGGGTATGGCTGGGCGGAGAGGTCTTTCTGGCATCTCTCGTCACAAGGGCGAACGACATGGCGTTGATACGCAGCGAACAAAGGGCGGGCTTGTGGAACCGAAACAAAATAACACAGCGATTGGTGAGAACTTGAAAAATTCCAAATCAACTCTTGCGGCAATGATCTAATATAAGTTAAGCACTCACTGTTTTAGAGACAGTCCATTCTGCAGATAGGCTCGGGTTCGCGCGCTATGGGAGTAAACTCAGGCTCTCTGTTATCCAACTCAGGCTAGAATAGATATTGATCAGGCCGGAGTAGCAGAGAGTCTCGAAGAATACACTCACTATGGCCCTCGCCACGTCCTCTAGTTGTATAGGGACTGGAGATGCGGAACAGATGTGAACCACTAAGAGGCGCTCGTGAGACATTGACCTTCGGGCGAGACAGATTCACATACCATGGCAAGCGAATAGCAGAGCAGTAAAAAGTGACAGCTGCATTGTCTGGTGCACACGAGCAGTTTTTGGATTGCACAATAGTACGTAGGGCCTGAGGGAGAACAATAAGGTGTGGAGCGTCATTGTTATTAGATTTATAGAGGCATGTAGTAGTAGGATACGACAAAGCGAAACCCAAATGAGGATAGCATGAAGGTAACGTCCAAAAAGGGCAAGGGCTACAGTTGACGTGCCCCGTGATGAACCTACCAAACATTTTCCTCAATGGGCCTGATGGCACACCTGGGGCATGATAAGCACACGCGGAAGCGATGTCAGAGGTTTTCGTTGGCGGGAAGCAAGGACAAACGAATGTCCTAATTGGGCATGATGGTGTCGTCGAACCCTTGTTCTACATTTGTACGTATGCTTATTGCTGGGATTCGGAGTTGATTTCAGAAACAGTGTACTTCCACACTCGTCATTTTGTGCCTCGTCGTATCCCTGTGGTCTAAGATTTGAACTCGCCCTAAACTCACCCTGCGCCACCGAAGTGTCAAGAATGTGTGCAAGTCGAGTTTACTAAGGCCGGTCCAATCAGCGTCGTCAAGAGCAACAACGAGGAAATAGCGACGCAACCAAGTGGAACAACAAGCCACACTGGTCAGCAAATATTAAGATATATGATACACACTGGATACAGATGCACAAGTTACAAATCACGATGAAACTAAAGTGCGGAAGGCTAACGTAAAGCAAGAAACAAGAGCGGAAGAAATAAAAGCAGAACATGGGAGACATTAAGTCGGCGAGGAAGGCGTAAAAGGTATACGATATGTGAAAGGTAAGGTATTCCTGATTCCTGATCAGAGAAGGACGCTAAACGACGAGATGGAGTGGGTATATGGAAAATCAAAGCATGTGCGACAGCAAGTTGAACGACACATGCAAGCTCTAAAGAGACTGCGAGTCAGCCCTTGCTAAGTGATGATCGAGGAAACCATGAAGCGCTTACTTCTTCAGAGGCAATCCATTCTGCAGATAGGCCCGGGTTCTCTGACCTCAAACTCAAGCTGCACCATTTAATCTCAATGAAGTTGGAGTTTTCAGTCTTGAAATGGCACCTACTATGGACCCTGCCTGGACCGCCGATGAAAGGGGTGCAGAGATTACAAGAGCAACTATGAGTTACAGGTAGATAAGTATCGGTCCTTCTAAAGGCGATGAATTCACATACCATGACAGGCAAAGAGAAGAGCAGAGATAAGTTGGAACTGCATTGAGGATTTCAATGTACGAGGGCGGGTTGAGTAGGGCTTATAACTTTAATATGCAGGCCAATTAGGTGCTAGAGGAGACTGATGAACCGCTACATAGTCAAAGTGCTGTTACATTTATATAAGTGAAGCAGTTGTGGGCGACGACAAGGGCTTCAACTTGAGGCTCAAAGAGAGAAGGAATGAGCGTCAGCTGTTCTTTTCGTGGTGAAACATGGTATAACCGCAGACGGAAGAACATGTCAATGTTTTGTTGGTGGGAGAAGGGAAAAGACAAACGGATGTCCTAATCGGGATATGTCGTCAAAGACTCATACCTTGTTCCGAATTTGGTATATCTCTCTTACTGCGCCACCAGACGCCGGCAGATGGACCGCTGACGTCGGCAGCGCGGAACGGACTTCAACGGTACTGTTCTGATGCATGGTGAATGTGCTGAACTGAGATGATCCTTTGTGAATATATGAAGATATCAGAGCGCCCATGAACCCGTTGCTTGTGCGTGTAGTGTCTAGCTCAGGCCCACGGCTTCTCAATCAACTTACGTCCGAGAAAAGGTGGGTGAGTGTACTCAGAGTATACTTTTTTGGTTTGTAATGCTATCTTTACAACGGATAATTGTACAAGGGATCCCAGGAAAAAGATAACAACTTGTCCATAGAAGAGTACTAAGCTTCAGACTGGAATTAGATCCAAGAGGGTGGTGTGTCTCGAAAAGTCGTCTTTAGCGTGAAGTGTTATACGGAATATTCTTTTTACTGGAATCTACTCACGCCAAGGTTGTGGTCCAGGATCTGAACTCGCCCTATGCCACCGAAGATTCAAGAATCTATCGACGTCGAGTTTGTTAAGACTGGTCCAATTAGCGTCCGAGTCAAGGGCGACAAACTAACAACGCAAGCCAAAGCAGTAGTGAGCGTTAGAGTAACAAGCTATGCTATAGTAATATAGCATACATTAAGGTAGTACGGATACACAAGTTAAAAATCACGATGAAAGCAAAGTGCGGAAAGATAAAGTAAAGCAGGGAAAGAAAACGAAAGAGCAGAGCACGAGGGATATGAGTCGGGAGGACGAGGAAGGCGTAAAATATAAGGTATTATTGATTCCCGATCTGAGAAGGACGTCAAACGACAAGACGGAGCGGTATACTAGTTACAGTACGGAAAAGCACTGAGGCATGACAACAAGTCAAAACGACACAGTTCAAGCTTGAAATAGATCGTGAGTCAGCCCTCGCCAGGTGATGATCGTGAAAGCGCTTACTTCCGATTCAGAGGCAATCGAGCCTGCAGATAGGCTCAGGTTCCCTGGCCTCCAGCTCAAGCTGCAACATACAATTCAATCTTAGTGAACTTGTTAGAGTTAGTCTTGAAATGACACTTACTGGGGACCTCGCCTGGGCCGCCGATGAAAGGATTACAGGTGTAGAGATTACAAGAGCTACTACGAGGGAAGGTACTAGATAAGTATCGGTCCTTCCAAAGGCGCCGGTGGATTCACGTACCATAGCAGGCAAAGAGAAGAGCAGAGACGAGTTGGAACTGCATTAAGGATTGCAATGTACGAGAGGGAGTTAAGTAGAGTTGGGTGCGAGAGGAGACTGATGAACCGGTATATGGACAAGTGCTGTTACATTTATACAAGTGAAAGAGTTGTGGGCGACGAGAACTTTTTGAGGCTCAAACAAGTGAAAGAAAGAGAAGGGCAGAACCCATGGGCCCACATATGATGAACCTACACATCATTTGCAACCCACAATGGGCGCCGGAGGGTGTGGTGAAACATGGCATAACCGCAGACGGTAAAAAAATGTCAATGAGGTTTCGTTGGAGGGAGAAGGGCAAAGACAAACAGATGTCCTAACCGGGGCATGTCGTCAAAGACTTATACCTTGTTCTGCATTTGGTATATCACTCTGGAACATCCCTCCGCTGCGCCACCAGAATCTACTCAACGCCAACAGATGGACTGTGGACGTCGGCAGGGCGGAACGTACTTAAACGGTACCTTTCATGTGCTTAGTGAGTGTACTGAACTGAGACAAAGAAGATATCAGAGCGCCCATGCACCCACTTGTGTTTAACTTGGCCTACGGCTTCTCAATCAACTTACGTCCGAGAACGGGTAGACCAGAATACCCATGGCGCTCCTTGGGCCTTTGCAACCCCATCTTTACAACGCATACCTATAAGGGCCCATACAAAGTAAAAGATGACAACTTGTCAGAGCAAGTGTCATACTGGAATTGGAACCAAAAAAAGGGGGTATGTCTCGAAAAATCGTCTCCGGCGTGAATGTTTGCTATTCGTGATATAAGAAATCGTATGCAGCATCAAGATTACAATGGGGGATCGTCAGATTAGAAGGAAACAGCCAGGGCAGCAAATGCAAATATCATAGCTATAGCTCCTTGAGCAGTGATGCGGGTCGCGTCACTGGTCTTCGTGGTGCTTGGGCTGGCATCGGTATTCGATCCTGTTTTACTGGCAGTTGGCGTGGCAGATGCACTAGAACTAGAGGCCGTGCCATTCAATCTCTCCGCGTTGCGCTATATTCAATTTGAGTACAGAAAAGTCATAGAAGAAGCAATATCTGCACCTGGAAGCCAGCGATAGTCTGTGTACTGGACGTGTTCACGTTGATGGCACCGACACCACCTTGAGCACACGTGTTGTAATCAAAGAACCAGATGGTATCGTTGGAATCGATGGCAACGGGGAGAGTCGTGATGGCTTGTTCATTACCAGCGTTTCTGAAACTGGAGTCGAACCCGTTAATAGTTACGTTGGTATCGTGGATTGGAACACAAGGGGCTGCGAATGTTGATTGCGTGGCTGTGTGGTTGCCATTCGTGACTTTGGATAGAGGGGTTAATAGGGGGAAGAACCGAAGTTCGAAAATTCGATATGCTCACAGTTGAAGACTACGGTGTCACCCTGACTTGCAACAACTGAGTTGGGCTGGAAAATCGTCGTCGCGTCATTAGTTGTATTCCCACCGACGTTGATCACAATTGTTTTAGCAGTCGCGACCACAGCAGCGGCCAACTAACGTGTCCTATTTCAACTTTTTGGAGCAACAAGAGGAAAATCGAGAAAGCATACCGAAAAAATGCTGAGAGCAAAAATGTGCATCTGGTAGTCGTGGGGGGGAAGAGAGACTCAACTTGCGACTGCGAAGTTGAAACGTGCCATAAAGTAGAAGTCTCATTTTATTAAGTCACGTAAAGGAGGCAATCAGAACCGAGCCAAAGAAAATTTATTAGTGCTTCTATCGGCCAATAGCATCAATAGCAGTTGACGTCGAGTATGGATCTGCCAAACTATTGCATTTGAACAGGTAGGGTTGGTCCATGTCAATATTGTGGCGAGATTCGGCTGAATAATGTGCAGTATTTGAGAGAGCACAAGGCTCGAAGTTATTAGGAGGAGATAAGAGTCAGCGCCACGTGTGTAGAGTATTTTCTTCCCGAAGTTCCGCCCCGATCAGTGATCGCGAGGAAATGAAAGTGGTCTGGGCTCTGGAGGCAGCAATCTTTGCCCCGTCTAATTCACTACTTGTACTTATAAACTGTCGCAATGGCCGACAAGAAGAACCCCTTGACAATTCGTCTCACAGAATCTGCTGTTTTCCTCAGGTCAGATGGCGCCGGCTCAAGACGGCATCGCGGCCAGGAGTCGCGGCCTTCCATGTTGCGAGGCTTATTGGTGTTGGAACTCACCAAGCCGACCCGAGTAACGAGTATTGAATTAGAGTTGCTAGCGAAGAGTAGTACAGCGTGGCCCGAAGGTTTGTGATGAATTTGACAATGATCAGGGTCCTTTGACGTTAGTTTCCTCAGGAATTGGCGCTCGCAGAACAGATGTCACCGAAGAACATACCTTATTCCATGCAGAGACCGTCTATTTTCGTGCAGCAAAGCTACAGGCCCGCCGTAATGCTTCCATTGGCCCAGGCGCTGCGTTTGACCATGCCATGGAAACGGGGTACGATTCCGACGACCATATTCCGCCCTCTGACACTCCTGGAATTCGACAGCAGCTCGAAGACGGTGATTCTATCGACTCCCGACCTCAAAGCTCAAGGCGCCGGAGTGCGGATAGCTCCATCTTCCAACCTGTCCCCCTCTCTCATGAAGAGTTTCCCTTGCCACCCATTCCCCCATACTCCGAGTTTTCGATACCGTCGCCCCCGCCTAGAGGACGCCCATCTATTCCTTCTGCGTTGACCTTAGAGGATCGCCGCAACACATTGAACGCCGGGCTTCAAAATTCAAGGAGTGCGCAATTCTGGTTTTCTTTCGTGTTAGCCTTCTGACCTTTCAATTCTAGGTCGTTCAACTGGACTGGCACCTGCTACTCCAACAAGTTCTCGAACTTACCAGGGCGACACAGTTTCGCGGGGGCCCAGCGTTGATAACGTTCCAGAGGACGAAGTTGGGTCAATCACCGTGACTCCGAAATTTTCATTGCCACGACGCGGTTCCGGTGGTCCTTCACGTTCTGCATCGAGGACCCCGTCGCGCCCACCAAGCCCCCCAGGAATCTTTAACGGGATTGTGGAACCTCGGGGAAGACCAGGTTCCCGATCCCGATCTCGATTCAGTCTTTCGTCCGTGTCTACCGTCCTCATGGACGCTGTGCGGTCGAGCTCTCCGAGGGCAGGCAATTTTAATCCGGAATATAATGGCGACGATACGCGTCGCGGAAGAACAAAGGAGACGATTTTTCCTGCTCCATCTCCCGTTGCCCCGCAGGCACGCTCGAAAGAACGCTCGACCTTGAGCAGAATTGGAGATATCTTGAAGCTGGATTATGATCAGAGCTCAGGGGATGCTGGCTGGAAGGAGTTCAAAAAAGGTCGGAATTATCGCATTTGCCTTCCTTACAATACCGCTGAAAGTCGCAACTTTAGGAACTTATACCTATCCAATATCCTTTGCGGTGCCTGCCAACTCACCCCCAACACTTCGTTGTAATTCCGGGACGGTTACGTGGCAGCTCCGCGCTACGGTCCATCGTCCTGGGGCGTTCAAGTCAAAGCTTGCGGCACATCGAGAAGTGATTGTGGTAACATCTCCTACGGACGAGGACACTGAAGAATCTGAGAACATCATCGTGGAGCGCCATTGGGAGAATCAATTGCAATATCTCATATCCGTTTCAGGACGTAGTTTTTACATCGGTGGAACACTTCCTATCACATTCACCTTTATGCCTCTGGCAAAAGTGAAAGTTCACAGAATTTCAGTCTTTATTGAAGGTGCGTTCTTTTTTCCTTCTTAAGTAACAGCTAACATAATAACCTGCTTAGAACGCATCGATTATTATACTCATATGAAACGAATCGCACGGACCGATCCAATCACACATATAGACCTTCTCTCTGTGAGAGAGCAAGGGAGGAACGCTGGCCATATCCTTCCCCTCGAATCAGATGACGTCGATGCATTTAAGAATTCTCCCCTATACGCCGTAATTACACCCGATGACGACCTATCAGAAATGGCCTCAGCGTTGATGGGCCCTGGCCCATGGACCTTTCACCAGGACCTCCAACTTCCCAACTCGTGTAGCCAGATGCGCATCACGAATAAGAACCGGCGGAGCAACATGGTCATATCCCATCAGCTCAAATGTGTGTTGCGCGTTGAACGTGGGGACGATCTCCATCTTGATCCAAAAACTGGGAAAAGAAAGCTTTTCGATATTGTCATCCAGACACCGGTTCACATTCTATCTGTAAGTATCCTAATCATTTCGGGTATTCAATATATCTTGATGTTTTCTAGTGCCGGTGCAATCCTGAATGGTCATGTCTGCCTCGTTACTCTGAATCGTTTGATGACAAGTGCATGGTGCTTCCCAAATGCCCGTGCGAGGTGCGGCGCTCTGAAGAACGCCTTCGTCGTCCTACAGCGTTGGAACGAATAACGTCAAGCCGTTCTTCGGATTCGGCCGCGTCTGCGGCTGAGACTAATCCTGTAAATCCCCACACGATGATGTCTCTCCGTCCCATGGAAACGTTGTACAGCCGTAACTTCCAATACGAACGCCTCATCTCTGGCCAGGAAAGTGAAGTGGGCGAAGCACCACCCACTTACACTGCGTCGGCCTCCCGTTGATCTAGAAATACACATTTGTAGACATCGGTCGTATTTTTTTTTACATTTGCCTATTTTTTTCGGGTTCTGTGTGGGAGCTACATTATAGTACATGTACGGTAATTTGCAGGGATAGATACCAGGGATATTGATACACAGCTTATATACCTTACAGAAGACCTGTCGGATGATCACCTTATCTAGAATATGCGGGAACTGAGTTGTGTTGATACATTTTAACGAGGAAGAGATTATAAAGTACATTGGATATAGATGTATAGACCCCATTAAATGAATAGTCTAGTATACTTCCAGCATGATCAGTCCTCTCTGAAACGCAAGTCAGCCCAGGCGCAGCGTAGCAAAGAATGACGACGTACTCTGGAGTCTCTCTGCGTAGAAACACCATATCTATTACCGCAGAAAACGCAGCGAACGCAAGACCACCACCAACCATAGCTTTAGGCCCAGAATTACGCGCCAGGATACCTCCCGCCACGAAACCCGACGCGACGGAGTTGTAGATATCATTTTTAGCCCGATACTGAAGGAAGGCGTATGAGTCCAAATGTCAAATGAATAAAGCTTATGCAACGCACCGATTCTATCACACATTCGATACCAGCAAATAAGGCACCAACCTTTCCAAAACCTTTACCACTCGTCCACATGCCCCTTCCCATTTCCTTGAAGACCTCTCTGGCTTTTTGTGAAGTCTTCATTGCTGCCTGGCTCTGTTGCCGTAGGTAAGGATCCTCATATGCAAATGAAGCGGACATGAGCGAAAAGAACGCTCCAATACCAAAACCTGCCAGAACAAGATTATGAGCTGGTTATGGGCTCAAATGTCGATGCTCACCTGCACCACCAGCCATCACAGTTTTCACCGCGCATGACTCCATGGCCATCGCCCCATATCCCTCCCATTTCTTCGTCTGCTGTATTACAGCTCTGTCTTCTTCGGTGAATCCTGGCGGAAGTGGCTCCTTCCCTGGAGCATATATAGGGACAGCACCAGGAAAACTTGAACTGCTCATCGCGCCAGTCCACAAATTACAAGGTACTGCCGAGGCTTGAAATTTCTTGCCGAATATTATTTACGCCTGCTTGGCTGGAACGCTGATGTCGACGAGCGCTATACAGTACTTAAAAGTACTTAACCCGGAATTCACGTCCTTGTAAATATTAATCTTGCTCCTTTCCAAATTGAAATATCCTATGTGTTTTAAAATGTTCGTGGTCCAATAGGCGATACTTTCATTCTTTCATTAGGAATTCTTGCTAGGATAAATCAGCTGGCGATGTCTTCCATATTCCATTCGTCGTGTTTTCAGCGTTTGCTCTCGAGAAAAATTGTGTTCTTTTCTTGGCAGTTTTCAACGCGACGTTCAACCCACATAGCCAATCACATTCAGGCACAGTAACTTGTGGTCAAGAAGTAAGGATCTTGAATAGACCGGATGTACTGCAAATTCTTCCCATACAATATCGTTGTTATAGCCCTTGTCTCGAATATATGTGGCACTATTGGGCCTTTCAAAGAACAAGTATATAGTTTGAGAACAATAGCTTTTGCAACTTTTGTTAGTTGATTGCCGTGCACGGCTCCCTGTAAATCAAGATTCCTAATTTTGTGTCGGGGGTAACCACGTTTCCTCCATTTCCTCCCTGAGGACCCCTCTCTATCCGTCTGCCTGGCTTTAGAAGCCTCATAACCTCCGGTCGCTCTTTCTCTCTTGACGGCATTCTCTTCATAACGCCTATTTTCTTTTAATCTTTACCAACATGTCAGGCGTTGCAGATGAAGCTGGCCAGCTTCTTGATAGCAACTCACGGACGCTGGCGCCCGTGGCAGTGGGATCTCAAGTTGCGTTGATGAGCATAGTATCGGTGAGTTATCTTGGCCATACAATTTGCTCTGGTAATACTGAAGTGCTGGGTAGGTTGTCACAATCCTAGCTTTCAACCTTCTACGCCCGAAGAACAAAGTACGAGCCATTCAAATACTTCTTCTGAGTATCTCATGTATCTCACTAGATAATCTATGAGCCAAAGGTCAAATACCACGTTGGCAACAAACCTCCGCCACGGATATCGGACTCCGTCTTTGGCTGGCTGCCGCCTTTGATACACACTAAAGAGCCAGAGCTTTTGGATAAAATTGGCCTGGATGCTGTTGCTTTTCTGCGATTCAATCGTCTCATGCGCTGGCTTTTCCTTGGAATCGCAGGCCTCACATGTTCGGTCCTCATTCCTATTAATGTCACCTACAACCTCAAAAACGTCGACCCGGCCAAAAGAGATATTCTTAGCATATTGACGATTCGGGACGTCAGTGGTAACCTCCTCTACGCTCACGTCGCTGTTACATATCTCATCACCTTGATGATTATCGGCGTCGTCCATATTCATTGGAAACAAATGATCATACTGCGCCATACCTGGTTCCGCTCACCCGAATATCTCGAATCATTCTATGCCCGTACCCTTACTGTTCTACGCGTCCCAAAGAAGAATCAAACTGACGAAGGGCTCCGCGCTATCTTCGAATCGACCAAAGTTCCTTATCCGACGACCAGTGTCCACATTGGCCGAAAAGTTGGGAAACTTCCGCAGTTGATTGAATACCATAATAAAACCGTCAGAGAGTTTGAGGCCGTTCTTGTCAAGTACCTCAAGGGTGGTAAATTAGGGAAGAAACGACCGACTATACGAATTGGTGGGACCTGCGGTTTTGGAGGCATGAGGAAGGATGCAATCGAGCATTACACGTGAGTCGGGTTTTCGCATCATTCTGTTTCTTGTTGAACTCAATGACAATATCAAGTGCCAAACTTCAACGCACAGAGGGAGCCATCGAGGAATACCGCCGACAAATCGACACACGTAAAGCAGAAAACTATGGTTTTGCCAGCATGGCTGCAGTTCCCTATGCCCATGTTGTTGCGAAGATGCTTAGGGGAAAGCATCCTAAAGGCACAAAGATAGAACTTGCTCCGAATCCCAAAGATATTGTGGGTCTAGCATCGCTTGCAATCCATAATTCTAACAGTGCTGGTGTTCCACTGTAGATTTGGGAGAATATGAACAAGTCTGAAGGTGAATTGTTCCGTAAGAAGGCGATTGGATTTGTCTGGCTAGCAGGTGTTTGTTTTTTCAATACCGTGCCACTTTTTGTGATCTCTATCCTGGCCAATCTTGAATCAGTCAGTGCAGAACGGCCACGAAGTCTGTCTTACTAACCAATAATCTAACATCACTACCACTGTAGCTTCGAGTCTACGTACCCTTCCTCAATAGTTGGGCTAACGCGTCTCCTGCCTCATTTGCCTTCATCTCTGGTGTGCTTCCTCCCGCCGTTTCTGGCCTCTTTGGTTTCTTCCTCCCAATCATCATGCGTTGGTTAACACAAGTGAGTGATATGTGCCTTCAGGCTTCTAAGCGTCCTCATTCTTCGCTAGTTCATGGGTGCCTTGACACACTCCACACTAGATCGAGCTGTGATCGCCCGTTATTACAGCTTTTTAGTAATTAGTCAACTTGTGATATTCACCCTCATCGGTGTCATATTCAGTCAGTATATTCTATCTTATCGACTGTGCTATACTCACTGTGATTCTATCAGATTCCGTCAAAGAGATAGTGGAGGAGATCGGAGATAATGCGAGTTTCCAAGAGATCATTAACAAGTTAGATAGTAAGACGTTTACAATGTTGGATGAGGACACGATTGACCAGAAATCTGTTTTGTCAAGCCCTCCCTCAAACCATTCACACGACCTACATTGACCAGGCATCTTATTGGTTGACATTCTTCCCGTGGGTTAACTTTGCATTTTGCTCTACAGTCTGCTGCATCTAATTGCTATCAGTCTTCGAGGGTTCCTTGTGGTCTTTGATCTAGCACAGATTGTTAACTTGTTCTGGATATCATTCAAAACTCGGTTCGTAACTTGCCTCGACATGCTGATGTTTGACTCAGTCCCTTTGCAGTGCATTTGGTAGGACACCTCGGGACATCAGAGAATGGACGCAACCCCCTGAATTCCACTATGCCATCTATTAGTAAGTTGCTTCCACCTGGTTTGCCGCAATTCTGATAAGAAATTTATAGTTCAAATATTGTCAGTACCATCTGACTTTGTGTCTCCTTTTTGTATTGATTGCGCTCAGTTGTTCATGGGTGCCGTCGGATTGGTTTTCGCACCTCTCGCCCCTTTGGTTGCCGTCGCTGCAGCTATCGTGTTTTGGATCGGCTCTTTTGTCTACAAATACCAGCTTATGTTTGTTTTTATCTCAAAAGTCGAGTCTGGTGGAGTAAGTGTATTCATCATTTCTTCCTACCATTGCAATAACAGACAATCGGTATTCCTGCAGCGCCTGTGGAACGTCGCCATCAATCGCTTGCTTTTCTCTGCCATTCTCATGCAACTACTGATGGTCCTAAGTAATTCTCAAACTATCTGGTCCGAAGGTTATGCTTACTTTGATTTATCCACAGCAATTGGCCTTCAGTATCGCTTCCAATCGCTGCAATGGCTCTCTACGATTCCCCCGATACTTTTTATCATCGCCTACAAGATATACATCAACCGCGCCTACATCCCTGCATTCCAATATTTCATCCCAACGGATGATGAAATAAGGCTTGCTCGTGTGCACTCGGAACGTGCCGATGCACGGGGAAATAGGCTAGAGAGGCGTTTCGGTCATCCCGCGCTCTATGCCGATCTGTTCACGCCGATGTTGCATGCGAAGATGATGCCCCTTTTGAGCCAAGTCTACCAAGGCAGGATTGGAAAGGACGAAGCTAAATTGGACGAGTATGGTGGTCAGAAGCTGGAGGCGCAGGTCGTCCCCGGTGGCATTAAAATTGCTGCCATCTCTCAGGTCTGTGATTGGGGCAATTTTAGTAAAACTCCTCTGTCTCACTCACTGTTTATTCAGGGCGACTTGGAATATGATCCAGCGTTGTACCAGCGGGATCGTGGAGAATTAGACTGGGACACACGATCCATGGCATCGACTACCATGTTCGATGGGCCAGACTCTGCCAAGTCCCAGTACCATGCCAATTCACCTTCTGTTTCAAAACTCGCTGGCTATGAGCAATATCTCGCCGGTGGAATACATCAACCCAATCAATCGGACATCGAGCTTACGAAGATAGACTCTATGCAGGAACCATTGCTCAACACGCGCGACTATTACCAGCAGCCACAAGCGGCGTCGCAGCTGAGCCTTTCGATACCCCCTTCATTATACCAGGAACCCTTGGGGAGCAGTAGGGAGGCCCCAACTCATCGACCCCAGGAAAGGACACACTCATCATACCCTCCGGAACCAAGCCCCGCATATTATTCCCCTGCTCAATCGCCTGAAGCACAATACCAGCCTTATCGGCACCTGGTAGCACAGTCCCCGGAGCAGCAATATCCGCCACGGCAGGCTTCGTCATACTACGGTCAACACACGCGACAAGATAGCAACAATATGGCGGGTCGTGGCACACCTAGAGGATGATTTCCTGTTGTATTACAGGATTCATACTCTGTAGTCTTGTGTATCTTGCCCATTGCTTTGCTCGTTGGCTAATTTTATTGGGGCGTCCCATGGACATCTTGTTATATCCGAAATGTATTGTACTAGGACTAGATTCTAAACTAGGTTACACTAAATAGGTTCACTAAATAGGTTCTCGCGTATTCTTACAATGCTAACGATATCGCGACTCGAAGTTATTGAAGTAGATTCTGATAGATTCAGAAGATGAAATCAAGGCTACTGTAAACATGCAGACTATTAATATTAGAGTTGATTCAAAGGATAGGGGTATTCTATCGAGAATGGGATTTGCTAGATTCTCCCTTCTTTGTCTCATCTTTACTGGCTATTGGGGTGCGACGTTTCCTCGAAGTCTCTTCATGTTCTTGTTTTGCCCATCGTTTAAAATCAGCATCCGTTGCCTTTGTTTTACCTTTATCCTTGTGTGGCGTAGGATCAAGGGATGGGTCTTCGTCCATGTTGATGCTAGTTCGAGGCTCAGGGGAATGATTGGTTACCATTGCCGGCGACAAGTTCGCGACGCGTCTACGCTTCCTGTATCGGACGTGATCATCGTCAAACTTTGAAGTTTTGAGGCGACGTTTTTGAGGGATAGTAGTCGTCAAGGATCTATTATCCCAATTGAACTTCAAGTTGAATTTACATTCTTGCCGGAGGCTACCTACCGTAACATCTCTCCCGTTGCTGGAAGCTTTTCTGACAAAGACGCCGCCTGCTTTTCTCCGTCAACTTGCACAGAGATCGTTTCGCTAGATTTATGAGATCAATCCGAGTACACCTTTAATGTTTGGATGAAGACCGACCTAACTGTAAGGCGATCGGTAAATGATGGTGAGCGGGGACTGCCTTGATATCTAGCTTCTTCTTCTACGTCTTGAAAGTCCTCCCCAGGGCGTTTCCGAACTGATCTTATGGAATGTGCCTCTCCCCTGGTGAACTCGATATGAGGAACAAGAAAGTAATTTAAATAGCAACAAACCCAGCCGTTTCTACCCCTTCTGATAAATTGTGCCCGTCGCGAACAAGAAACTGAGGTGGCGCCAACGGCGACGCTTCTACAGGGTCAAATGCCGGGACCCTGTCCTCAAGAAATAGCATGAGACCAAAGAAGACACATTGAAGGAATGAACTAGCCTTATTACGTTTCTCTCTTCGTCGATGTCAACCTCCCTCGGGCGACCTGCGGCGTCCTCGAGTATTTCTCCTGCGGCGTTTGCCTCGACGTCATACACTCCCTCGTAAATATCTAAGAGCGACCACCCAGGTAAAATATCTCTCCATGCTGACACATATCTCTCCAAACGTTCCCTGTTCCCCGCCCCCCCTCTAAGAGCCGCACGAAGTGTTTCTGCCCGCATGCGTAACTTAGCAGCCGCAGCCCGCACGTCGATAATGCGTTTCAAGTCACGTTTATCCTGTTCACTTATGGTGTTGATGTCTTCGACGACATCTCGAAGGACTGCGTCTAGATGGGGAAGAATAGGGCGTGAAATTAAATCAGGGTCTCGGATAGGAGAAGCCCAAGCGCTCGATGGCGTCCCGAAAGAGTAGGCTATAGAAGGAGATCTATCTTGTAAAGGCTGATGAAGGCCATTATCGACCAGTCCAGAATCCAGATCGCCATGGCTTGAATTTCCCTCTGGGCGATGTTGGAGATTCAATGCATACACGACAGATGACTTCAGCGAGACTCACGATCACCTGAGGGATCTAACTGCACAATCGGTCTTGGGCTGGAGGCACGCGGGTGCTGCCTCTGAGAGGACCTCAAGCCGGATTCATCGTCACAATTTGGTTCATCCGGCTTTGTTTGTGGAGGGTCGGGTTGCACTTTCGTTTGGGAGTTGGTGTTCAAGTTCTTTGCCTTGTGGCGAGTTCTCGGACCTGGCTCCTGCATATTCTTACAGTAAATAAGTATAGAGAATATATAATATGCGTTTACGTCAAAATACCTTGGATTTGTTCAAGACCTTCGTGCGTTTTGAGCGTCGACGGATAGGAGTGGTGCTACTAGAGTTGCTCATGATAGTAAGTCAAGGGATGCAAGCTGAATGTAGAGGGGAAGATTATGGGGGTCTTCTATCTCCGGTATGATTGCTTATAGTAGCTGAACAATGGAATTTGTCAGTGGCCAAAACTAAATGTATTGTTCCAAAGTATTGTTCAGAATCAGTTTTCAATTTCCGACTCACTTCGTACTATTGCAAACCAATCTTGTAGCTCGCGATAGTGAAGATTGACCGTACCATAGATAAAAAAACAAGGAGTCGATGTGCTCGTCGACCATTGCTTCGTTCTCGTGTTCATAGACTGTGCTTGTTCAAGAATTCTGAATTGGGTGAGTAGATGTGGCGATGACATGTGGCATCAATACAGTGCCCAATTTAGACAAGTATTGTTCGCTGCATTGGCCTTCGCTTTGAAACAAGTATGAATGAAATAACATATTATCCCCACCATCTTCACCAACTGCCATCACCATGTCTTTCCTGAGTCGAACTGATCTTTTGGGACTCAAATATCCAGCTCTTCAACAAATAGCTAAGGTAAGCGATGTTCAATGCGCGAGCCTCCAGTATTGCTGGTATAACAGCGCTTGTAGAGAGAAGGTATCAGAGCAAACTCGAAGAAGGATGTCATTGTCAATCTTCTTATCAGCAAGTACCCAGGCGGGGTCAGACGGTCAGTTTCTACGCCACGCAAAACTTCAATACGGCGTCACTAACTGCTCTGTTAGAAACCAGCTCTCTGTTCGCGAAATTCCCGTAAATAAAGTCAAAGAAGAATCACCAGACAATCAGGGCTCTTCTATACGGCTTTCGAGTAAGTCTTATATCACTTGCTTATACCATAGTCTGATAGCACCTTTAGAAAGGCAAAGAACTACCTTCAGTCCCGATGCTAACCAATCAGTCCAAAACAGGGTTTCAGGAGTTTTTTCTTCTCGTGCTTCCCCTGTTGCCAGTCCTGCACCTGCACCTGCACCCACACTTGTAACACCCCCTCCCCCTATAGCGTCCCAAATTACAAACCCACTTCCGAATGTGTACTGCTTCAAGGGTGCACGTCGTGCTCGGAGGAAATTAGTGAGCCTAGCCAACGGAGCTGCGGAGTTGCGTACGGATTTGAATGATACAGAGACTCTCTTGAAGCATGCGGAGAATATGTATAAGGAGGCCGGGAAAGGCGTTCAGGGTTTCCTATGCATGCAGCGCGCGATGCAGATCATGTATGGGTCGATGAAAAGTGACAGGACGGTTCTGGATGGAACATATCTAATGGAACCGGAGGACATGGAAAAATGGGAAGCTTACGCAAGAGAGCAGGATAGGCTGAAGGCGGAGGACTTGAAGGCGCTAAACAAAAGACTATATGATCGTCAAATCGCGCTATCTGACAATTATACTAAGTACGTTTCAAGATCTAAGCATTCGGCCTTCACCCTAATCTTGTGTACAGAGAATGTCAAACATACCTAGCAAAGCAAGTAGAAGCGGGTCAGGAAGGCCGAGGTATTGAACAGTCTCCCGCCAGCTTGAAACGGAAGCACACTGTGACTGAGGAAGATGACGAGCTTGAGTATGTGTGATTCGTGGATTGTCATAATATTCATGATATACATATTCATATTTGATATTCATATTTGTTTCTCTTTTGGAAGTGTAAGAAGGGTAGACGCCATGCTAAGTATGGCTAATCCTATGATTCCGAAGTAAGTTCTAGCATATCGAAAGTGAATAAAGGATGGATTACCCAACAGCCCACGTATTGTTTGACCCTCCAGACGACACACACGTGCCAGTCAATGTCCCGGAAGAAGTACTACAACGAGTGGCCGTGGAAAGCGCCTGCATAGACTAAAAGTGAACGGGGTAAGCCGCTTTGTATAACTAATTATCGCATTTAAGGCACCTACAAATTGAGTCATGCAAACTTCGTACTGCGACACTGCGTCATAATTGATGTATGAGAAACTACAAGTGCGGACGGAGAAACCGGTCAGCGTCATTGGAGCTGCAAAGAAAGAACCGTCTTCCTAACATATTAAGCACTTGGATCCAAGAATTGGAGGCCAAGAATTACCTTCCAGACGGTTCAAAGCAACGACGAGGGCATTGCAATCTAGTTCTTCGGGCTGCGTGAGAGTGCCATTGCAATTCGTGGCACCTGATTCCCGCATAATTTAGAGAAGAAAAGGGCTAAATTCCCTACTGGAGGCTCACAGGCGTTCTGAGATTTATCGCATTTGGTAATATTGTCGCTTCCAGTGAAATCTGGCGTGGCCCCTCCGTGGGTCTTTCCAACGTCTAGGCATTCCCTGCTCGTGACATCGATGTCCTGACCACCAGCACGTATGGTTTGTTCTCTGATGATAGATCCAGTTCTGCATTCATCGACCAAGGAGCGAGCAAGGATGGGGGATAAGATGGAGAGTGCTAGCCACGATGAGTGTATCACCCGCATTATTGAAATTGCACAGCGCAGCGAAGAGAAAGAACACTATGGCAGACGTTGCATATAAGTATAAGCCTGAAAGGCGAATTGTCCGGAAGCGAGCATGAGAGTAGAAGCACGATATTGACGTGTAGATCCGCTCGTAATGTGAGCCCGGTGAGCCCCACTACAATTTCTATTGCATATTGGATAGGCCTCTGGATGGAAAACACTAAAACACCAGGAGCATTGCACCAATAGATTTGTCAATGCCAAAACGACGTCGACACGTTGATATCCAACTTCCGCCATCCGTCGAAATCCTAGTGACAAGGTTCCCACTGCGGTTGGCAATTTGAATCTGATGGAGTTGTGGAGAGCAATGCGCATGCTTGGCACACGTGGCTGGATGGAGGCAGCAGGCGAACCTCCATATATTGAACGTCTCGCATCAGCTTGCTATACACACTTACAACTGAGGGGGCATGGTTGTTCCAGCCCTCAAACACTCTCTTTATCGTTCATTTATCATTTCATCACGTTCTAGAAGTTCCATTCAGGATGTCTTGCAAAAGCGCTCCCCATTCAGTTCAAGTGCGCGCTTCTATACTCAGGAATCATCAACACCACAAGCACCAGCGACGAAACCGACAACGGCACTGGGAAAGCAACTGCCATGCGTAGATGGAGATACTCGCCATGAAGCTCATGAAGGCAGCTCCGCTGTCGGTATACCATTCAACCCGCCAGGTGGGGCAGGCCCCAATGTGGGAGGTAGCGGCGGCGCGTTTTCATTCACAAAATGGCCTCTCCTGGACGCCGCTTTAACCACTATGATTGGTCTGGGGATGGGTAAGCCTCTTCATGGTCTCCAAGCGCAAAAGTTGATGCGTTAACTGGTGTCTTCAAGTGTTTGGTGGAGGGGTCGGATATCTGTCTTGGTACAAAAAGCGTGTTTTAGACAAGGTGATATATAAATTTTTTTCTATATTACTTATATATTCATATTCTGCAAACAAGATAGAGGATGCTTTTGCTGCGGGATATGATCCTGCTCTCGAACTTGCCACGAACCAAACGAAGTGGCCTGCAGCTCAGAACGGCGAGGCAGATCTAGTATTCGACGGAGAGTTACCATGGACGGAGAATTTAAGGCGAAGGGAGCAGGACACGATTGACCGTATCGTCCAAGGCCAGGAGCCTGGACATTATTTTGTGCTTCTTGGCCCCAAGGTGATAGATTAAATCCTATTCTTGAAACTTAGACTTGATAATCAACAGGGCTCTGGAAAAGGGACAATGATATTTGACTCCATGGCAGCTTGTCAGGCAGAGGGCGTTTCTATGTGTGATGCCCATCCTGATTTAGAAGTGTTCAGGCTCAGGCTTGGGAAAACACTAAATTTCGAATTCAATGAGGACTCTCAAACTGGGTTATTTCAACGCAGAGATCCCAGAGAAGGTCTTCGCTTCCAGTGACAGCTTTCGTAACATTCTAATACATGAAACTCGCCAGGTGGGCCAGCCCTCGACATCGAGAGAGGTACGCACCGGCTTACGGTGTTAATACTGTGTTCTCATATATCATAGCCCTGAACAAACTCGAGAAGGTAGCCCTGCGCTCCGCACGAAAAACTGGGCGACCCCTTGTGCTCATTATCAATAATATCCATTTCTTCAAAAATGATGACGAAGGCCGTAACATGATCTTGCAGTTGCAACAGAGAGCAGAATCCTGGGCGGCTAGTGGTAAGTTTTCTGAAATTTACGTCTTGTGCCCTGACGACCGTTCTTTCAGGCATCCTCACTATGGTGTTCAGCTCGTGAGCCCGACTAACTCGCACTCGTCCACACATTCTCTCACTTGACTAAATAGCGACGATTTTTGGCCTTTCCACATCCTGCGTACGTATTGATATGATTTCTGTCTCATACGAGGACTTCAACTATCCTTCAGGCAAAACAGCCAGCCGTATGCATGTCAGACAGACCATTTCCCCCCAAAAAATGAAGTATATCTGACACTCTTTCTAGGTGCTGTCAATCTATGACCTCGACACCACTGAGTCATTGCATGCTGCAACTCGTATGCGCATGGCCAGCCAGCGGGCCTCTGCTACTCCAGAAGATCTGAAGAAGGCTGTTTCTCTTGTCGGTGGTCGTCTTTCGTATCTCAACAAGGTGCATCACACTCGTCCATACCGTTCAGAAATTAATCATTTATCAAGGTTGCAAAAGCGAAGGATGCAGTTGATATGGCCAGCCATCTCAAAGATGTCGAAAAAGCGTGGCTCCTCAGCCAAATTGGTGAACTTCTCATTGACCTAAGTATTTTTTTTGGTGGTATTTACTTCATGACTTCTAGGTTTAATTCCAGATTGTGATGACGATGTTATGGACGAGGTATGTTATGTTGTTTGTCCTAAGCGCAGACGATACTCAATTTTGCTTCAGCAAAAATGGAGTTCATGCTCCTGGCTTCTATTACAGGAGTTTGTCAAGATCCAGCAAGAGCGAGATGCCATTCGCGAAGCTGCTAATACGGCGGGCGAGACTGTGTCGGAGGACAGCCTGGAGCTGCCTGTCATTTCTTACGTGGGCAATGATCTCATATTCTTCCTCATGTCGCCGATACTTTCTTTACTAGTGGAGGTGTCGTCAAATTATGACGCGAGCAGACTTTATGGAGGGTCTGTATAATAATTTCGCAGACTCATCAGAGCGTGGGTAGCTGATAATTAACGTCAGAACTCGACCGTATTAACGTTATTGCTATTGACGTGCGTACGATACCTTTTTTATCCTAGATTTCATAAGCTCAACACTTGCTGCAGATTTATCACAACGTTCGGCCAGACTCGATGCTCATCCTCCACGCTGCGCAAGAGGTTGTATCGGAGGAAGATTTCCAGGAGATCCTTGATGGTGTACGCGATAGGATTGATGAAATCGAGAGTTTGCACAGGACCCGCGAGTTGACGGTACTACACACTGCTGCTCTCACTTGGAATGTTGGCTGACGATTATTCTAGTTCAAGGACGTCGATCAAGGAGACCGTATAAACGTGACGGTTGATAAGGGTGGAGGAAATGTTTTTGGTGGGCGAATCGTTTAAAATTAGGTGATAGATAATATTCAGGTCGCCTTCTACACTCCTTCGTATCTATATACAGTATACCTTTTTCGACGCGATGTCCAGTAATCTCGATGTTGTAACGCTTCGTGCACTTTTGTTGGTGATAAGCTTATGGGTAATATGTAACTAAGTTCAGCACAAGCGAAAGTGAGTAATCCAGACGAGCGGTAGCCTTATACTTATTTGCTCCAGCCGATGAGACCATCGACATATGTACGGTATGAATGTATGCGTAATAAAAGCCTGGAAATAGAGCAATAATATCACATCAAGAGAGGGTAAAGCCACGACAATAAACTACAGTGCGATATGTACATATTCTTGGTAAGTGGGGAGAGTACGGGGGATTGTTGGTTGCAAGTTTGAGAATATCCAGGACAGAAACCACTGGGTCTACGCTGCGATCGCAACAGGTTTGGATTCGTCCTTCTTGGCAGCGGCAGCTTCTGCTTCTCGCACGGCCTTTTCAGCTTCGAGTTTTCTTTGCTCGATTTCCTTCATTTGCTGCTGCAATTTCTCCTTCACGCCCTGACCAGGCCCAGCCGTTTTGTTGAAGGTAACACTTTTGTGGTGGCTGGTAGAGCCACCCATCGAACCAGTCTCAGGAGTTGGGACATTCAC
Organism: Tephrocybe sp. 10521TJB; assembly: GCA_018221635.1. Taxonomy (NCBI): domain Eukaryota; kingdom Fungi; phylum Basidiomycota; class Agaricomycetes; order Agaricales; family Lyophyllaceae; genus Tephrocybe; species Tephrocybe sp. 10521TJB. The sequence goes on along the minus strand of JABAJS010000017.1, from coordinate 64,376 downwards.
CAGAGGTGCTGTTGTGCTGAGACCACGATGGAAGGCCGTGGGTAGGACACGGCCCTCTGGATGTACGAACGAACATCCTGCACGCGTGCAGGTGGCACCGAAGCGGCATTGAGTGATGTTGGCACTGGGTCGAGTCGGATGGCTGAACGAGCAGCCTGGACGGGTGCATGCAGCACCGAAGCGACATGGAACAGGGGAACTATGCCCGTGAGGATGAGGTGCAGGAGCTGGGGCAATATGCTCCAAGGCTGTCAAGAAAAGATAAGTTTAGGGAGGCAAGCAAAGATGGGGTGAAGAACGTACGTTGGGGATTTAGGACTGCAGGACTAACGTGAGCCTTTATACAGTCTTTGTCCTCGCAATCCTTGCCCTTGTCGCAAGCTTCATTGCTTAGCACAACACCACTTTCGGCAGTGGCAACCGGCGAGGGGTGCGCAAAACGGCATTGAGCGTTCGTGCATTTTGTGCTAAATTTGCATAATGTGGGAGACTGTGGGCGTTCTGGAAGCACGTATCCTAAACGCTGGGGTGCGGATACAGAGTCGAGAGGGGTCGGAACGACGGGTGCAGAGGGTGTTATCGGAGAGGGGGCCACAATGGGTATGGCATGAGAAGTAGAAGAATCTTTCAGAGGCGCAGACTCGATTGCCTTTGTAGTCAAAGTAGAAGTCGGTGCCGTCGTTGACCCTCCTCTTCCCCTATTCGATCCTCCTCTGCCTCCCCGACCACCTCCCTTTCCCCTCCCTCTGCCATTCATTTCATTCCCATTTGACTGCCCTTGGAACCCGTTATTCATTCCGCCAGGATACATAGCCATGTCAGCCGGCATTCCCTGCATAGGGAAGCCGTTGGGCCCAATAAACTGCCCCGCACCTCCATTGATCATATTCGTCATTTGAGCCATTAGTGCCATCTGGTTCATCAGAATATCTTGGAACACCAGAGGGTTAGCCATGCCAGCCATTGCCGACATATCCATACCCGCAGCACCCATGCCCGGAAATCCAGCAGCCATCATCATGTTTTGCTCAGGTGAACTATTGACGATATTGTCGATTCGGGATTGAATGTCATCAGGAGGAAAGCCGTTAGGGGCACCCCCATTCCTGCCGGGAGCATTTTGTGCGCCAATTCGGTCGATTAAACTCCTCGTATTGGCCCCTCCTTCGCTGCGAGTCATAGCTCTCGGTCCCGTCGGCAGGTCTGTGCGTCTCGATTTGTTGGGGTGATTGGGAGAGGGCGACCGAGCAGACGCTGACCGCTTATGGCCGGAGGCCGGTAGAGCTTGAGACAAGGCCTGTTGGTAGACGTTATTGCGTGGTGGTTGCGGCTGGCGGCGGGATGTGTCGGCGGGAACGTGGGGAGGCGCGTCGCGTGAAGTGAGCTCGGAAGTTGATGGTTCTGGCTGTTGTGGTTCGTCGATATTCTTCGCACCCTTCGAAGCCTCCAAGAACAACCAGTCTGTGAAGCTGGGGTCTGTTAAAAAAGATCAGTTCAACGAGTCATACGAGAAATGGTAAGTGGCACACCAAAATCAGTACCAATCACTGGAATACAGGACGTCAGGAGAAGACAATAGGAATAATGGTCGGCACGTACAGTCTTCCAACTCGGCGGTGATTTGCTCTGTTCCGTTGGTATTAGTCGGACATCGTCCACAAGTGACTGTGGCAAGCTCACCTCCAGTCTTATTGTTGATAACCATGATAGTGATATACTCAGCCATGACAGGGTCTAAAGAACAGTTGATACTCATCGAGTGGTACGAGACGAAGAAAAACTTACCAGCATCTGGGCTATAACCCCGTTTTGTGAGTTCATCCTGAATAGCTTGCTGGGCCAAAGTCAGGACAAAGAACATACGGAAGGGAGAGTGAACATACCTGAAGAGCCGTGGCGCGCTCTGTACCAATCGTTAGACCAAACGGCATAATTTCACGAGTTCAACGTCGACGACGACGAGCAAGTGTTGTTTGAAACTCCGCTTCAACAAACCTTCTGACAAATGCCTTCGAAAAAAAAATGCATTGTGACTTGATATTGATTCACTTGTGTTTACATTTTTTGTAAGCATTAATGGGGTAGTGGTAACCTGGGTCGTTGCCATTCGAGTTTGACTCGACCCGCCGGGGGTTCGATTCCCTCTTAATGCAATCATTTTGCTGCCCTCTTAATGTCGCAGGCGATGACCGCTCTGCATTCTATGACCTCACTCTTTCAGTCTTGCCACCCTTCCCGGAGGTAATCTAATGTTTTAGGTGGCTGGAGCGATATCAACGGCCCTTTTTGCAAATTTTAAATTTCAAGTGGCGCCGCGAACACGAAGAAACACCTACTTGCCGGTGTAAGATATTTTTTCGAACAAGGCATTACAAAAACTATACGGGAATGGCAGGAACGTATGCGATCGGCCATAATATTTGGGGCGACTAGCCACGAGACAGCAGCCAGCCACATGTTAACCTTTTAGCCTTAAAACCGTTGACTCAGGCAATGGGCGCCCGTTTTGAGCGCCCGCACTCGGAGGAAAAAAGAAAACGATCACGATCGAGATATCATACTAGTACTGGTTTGTTGCACCCACAAGCCACAGACGGTCTTCGTACCTGATCTTTATAATTTACAAAACAAGGGTGCTTTAGCGCGATCCGTGAAGATCGACAATGGAGAATTCAAGACAATGGTGGCAAGTCAAAAGTCAAGGCCTCTAATATCAGCCGACTGAGCCCTTTGTACAGCCTTGGCCCCTAAACATGTTCCTAGTGGGGACAGCTGACCTTAAGCCCCTTTGTCCTTGCGCGCCTATTTGCTAGCAGCCAGAGTATTACGCGAATTCTCCTAGTTTGTGAGCGCCCGTGCCACGGAAAATGTCACAAGTGATGGGCGACGTGCCGCGAGCCGTCTGCCAGTAAGTACGAAAACATGCATCGTGACAAATGGACACACTGCCGAAGAAAGAAAGGACGGCAGGAACTGGCAGGAAACCGCTGGATTTAGAAAAAAATAATCAGTCAGGCATGGGTGGTGGAGTGATCTGGCACCCATCTGTTTGGCGTCACTGCGATGATGTCCACATGAGAGGAGAGTATCCTATACGAGGCTAGATATGTCAACAAGTAATATTACTGATACAAGAGCCGGCGCGCATCCACTTGTCATGATCAGCTGTTCAAATCAGAAATCAGATATCTGATAGGAAAGAGAACAAACGCAGGACCAACCTTGGATGAAGTGCAAGGGCAACGGGTGATGGTCCGTAAGTAGGGCTGCTCTACGAGCCCCCGCTTGTCAATGAACAGTCCTCATATAGGGTTGTAGTTGTCGTTTAAATTGTTTTTATAGCGTCGAGACAATTCATGTAAACGAAGTCGACGGCGATAACGACATTGACAAGAGAAACGAGAACGTATAATACAATAGTGATGTGGGTATAATATGTATGGGGTCCGTTGTGATTGTATGCGAGGATTACAGTGTTGATATGCAGATTGATAAATCAGTGAGATGTGAATGATAAACGGCACAAGTCACCACCTCGAAGGCATGGCTAAGGCAGACATTTGCGATTTGAGAGGATGAACAGGGGGCATAACTCGCGTGATCGTGAATGTCGGCGTCGAATCCAAACCTTGCACCCGTGCCGTGTAGTCCTCGCCACCCACTGGCGTCGCCGGCGATGCTGAAGAGGCAGGGGAAGTAGAGTTGGAGAAACTGGGGGAGGGTGTTTGTGGCGACCGAGCCGACCATGAAGGCGCAGCTGGTTGGGCGCTGGAAGGAGGGGTTGGCTGCCGTTGATTGCTGAAGTTCGGGATCGGACTGGTAGTGTCGTCGAGTTCAGGAACAGGTGAGGCAGTTGTCGAAGATGCGGCGGCAGCCTTGGCAGCGCGTTTTGATACCATAGAGAGAGGGTATGTCGGGTATGGACCGTTTGGTGACTGGTAGTCTTCTCGCAGTCGATTTTCAAAGGTCGTAAGTTGGGTATTGTCTACTGAAAGCTCCCACTCCAGGTAGTTGCACATTTCCCGCTCCATCTGGTTGATCTCCCGGAGATTGAACATGCCCTGCGCCACTACTCCCCACGACTTGTTGGAATACGTATCGTCGCAAATGACTTTGGAGGCGATCATGAAAGCGGAGATCCACAGTCGATGACCAGACGACCCTCTCGCAGTGGGGAAACGCGCTTTTAGGCGCTGGAGCAGAATTAAAGACGCAAAAGTGACACAAATAGGAAGTTTAGTCCGATGGAGACCGTACGCTATGAAGATGGCAAGGGAAGAATGCTTAGTGGGATTGGGGGGGATGTGGTCTGGACAGTCGAAGAGATGGTTGATGAATCTGGCACCAAGAGTAGCAACAGTCTCGTGACCGTAATAAGGATCGCCACGATGTGGCCGTTCGCCGCCAGGGGCATGGGGATTCTTGAAGCGCCTAAGTTGGGGACGGCCATAAAGGGTGCGAAATGACATACCGTAGGCGGGACCTGTTGGTAGCGATTGCGCGGCGCATTAGTAGACATCCTCCAAGAGTCGAGTTGCTGAGAAATATTCGGACACGGGACGGCACGAGTAAAACGAACCCAATCTGCAGAGAGGATGTTAGAAAACCCTAAAACGACAGTGTGGTTATATAGAACAACAGTAGAGTCGATTCGTTGTGAAAGGCACGAGGCCTACCCATCCAACCACAATACCATTGGGTAAATCCTACATCAACGATTCAATCAAACACGCGGCCCATCAAAAAAAATTTTGTTCAATATCCCCATCTGCGCATCCTTTTTTTGCGCATTCCCAAGGCTAAGGCGACGAGGAGACTCACAATAGGCTTTGTTGATGACCGGAGGATAAATCCTTTTGAAAGGGTATAAGGGCGAGAAAGCGAGATGAGCAACGACAGGAAGGGGGCTCAGTAGCACCACTTGAGAAGAGACTGTGCTTATATGGGGGGAGGGCAAATGATGGTAGATGGTTGGGGCGAGTTGATGACTTTTTTACTCATCTCCGATTGCTATACACAGCCTCCTTGATCACTGCACCCCCGGAACCTTTTCAACGGGAGCTGCCTATAACGGGGCTCAGAGCGTTTAGGCTGTACTTACCGCAAAATTATTGCGGCGCCGCCTTCATGTTGGCAGTGTATAGCCCCTCCGTTCACTATCCCGGCCGGTCCCAGCGGCTTTCAAGTCAATCCCCTGTAATAGCACCCCCTATCATATTCATCTTCCCGCATTTGCCTTGCATTGATCTCAACGCTTGACATATATAAAACAAGAGTCAAGACGACACGGGTTTCCAATGTTCTGGCTGTCATGTTTGTAGCATCACTCATGGCAGACTACTAGGTGCGTTTCTTATTCACGTTGCAGCCGAACACTTTACATGCCATTGTAAGTGTTAACCTGATGTTAACGACGTGGATCAGATATAAGACATCAGATTGTGAAAACGTGCCTGCGCTGTTTTCTAGAAGCGAGTCTTGGAACATCCATCCCTATCCCCACTTTATCACTTAGACCACCATTGGAAACTATCCATGCCTGTCCCAGTCACGCATTGTGCGGTGTAGTTCCATAATCTTGCAAGAGTGAGATCCGACCTTTCAAACTCCTCTCTTTATGCGCATCGTGCCAGTGGATTTCCCATCGAAAATCTGAAGAAGCCGGACCTCTGTAGGCATGCAAGCCGGGCTTCTTCGAGCACGGTCCGAACAAGTTATTAACGTTCGAGATTCTGGACGTTTATCGGCAACTTGTCAGTCTATCTAGGCAGTGGAACTCTGGTCAGGCAAGTAAGCATAACGAGCCCCACACGTGTGACGAGGGGCCAGGGTGACCCTTTCGTCATCGTTATCCCATCGGTTACAACTTGAGCCCCACCTGTGCTCCCCGATACGGGCGTGGGCGATGATAGCCTACAAGGACTCGGCCGAGGATAACAACGCGTTGGACAATGGAAAAAGCGTGCTCTCTGCCAACTCTTTGCTCTTCAAGGGTCTCTCCCCTTAGTCTGCCGGCCTCGTGCCTCACTTCGTAGTGTTCTACTTACGCCATGTGTCGTCTGTCATTCTGCCATGGGCTGACCTGTAGATGCTAGAATGCAAAACGCGATATTCTTCCCACATCAGCCGGTCGATCTCTTCCAAAATTTTCTGCTCCGGGCTTCACGTTTAAATTTTCTAACTGACACTGACAGTTTCCCCAAATCAAATCCTTGGCCGACTGTGGGTTACGCATGCGATCTGGGCGCCCTGGTCCACCCGTGCCTCGAAGTCATTTTTAAAGATTGTGGGCGCCTAGCTCCCAAGTGCGGGCCGACTTATTGTGGCGCTCTTGCAATCATTCAAAAAGGTGTAGGCCGTATATGAAACTCTTGACGCTCATGCTTGATTAGGAACCTTCAAAGAATGCCCGCGGTACCGGTAAATGATGCCCTCCTGAAGTAATACAACAACCATGCATATTTGTATTAAGCTAACGGTTCACGCGTTCACGGTTTTGTGGTGTGTGAAACAGACAGTCAGATATTCGGAATCCTATGTAGAAGTGCTATATTATATCAAGACGTATCGCCCCCAAAGCTCTTGTAAAATACAATGGCATCAACATATTCTTCTCCTTGCCCGTCTTTCCTCTTCAAGCGGCCAGCACGTGGTATTAGCCCCGCTTTCGTGAAATTCAACCTCTCCCAAAGCCTAATCGAATACAAAATCAATAACACATTGTCGCCTATGAAAGTCGCGACCCACTTGATAGAGGCGACGTTGGTCACAAAGACGAGGTTGAATACACTTCCCTGGTATCCCAACAATGGTGCATACACCACATATGATTCGGCCAAAATAACGCCGTATCTTTTGCCTCGGTGAACAGGTGGAACGACAAAACCGGCGTTACAGATCTGCGACCATTGGTAGATTTCAGCAAGTGATCTCGATTCTCAAACTACAACACACGAGTCATAACGCGACAACTCACATGTGAGGACCTTCCAGGATAATTTGGCTTGATCTAGTGATCATCAAGCAAGCCACTCAGTCGCTTTTAGGGGTCCACATGAGGTGCAGGTCAGTGACTCACATAGTAGAATCCTGCTACACACTCACTCCAGGGTCGCCCACCTCTCGCGGTCTCTATGTCTACTTCCACGTCCCCTTCGCTCCTCTCTAATGGCTCCGTTTTTCCGATAATTCCCACAAAGACGTCGGCAGAGAAGAAGTAGTTGTCGAAGGCAGGGCGGTCAATTTCACCCTCCTGGGGATAGGTAAACCCATCGTCAACTTCCTTAGCAAAAACAGCACTGAGGTGATCCAAGAGACCATCCAGAACCAGAGCCGATGATATTGTGAGATGATGGATTGTCACATAGTGAGGTTGCGCCGAGGTAGAACCAGCTGTCCATAGCTTCGTCGGAAGAGGAATACCTTTGGGTACTGCGCGTTTGATTGGCCCGTAAGCAGACATCGTCACAGTCCTTGCACTGGCAGAAACCAAATTGACCGCGTTCTAGGCGAGATGACTCGAAAATCAAACCAACACATAAAAACATGTCATTTATCTCGACAAATGACAGTGCTCTATCTTATCAGACTATCATCTGTGAGCGGCTATCTCAGTTTCGGTTCCGGGAACTGTGATTATGAAGACTTTCATGACATGGGCAAATTCATCTGAGCGCTTACAACTCCTTGATAGTTCAAGCTGAGGCTAGAATCCTGGTGTTTCGCAGAATATGGAATAGGAGGGCTGCGGTGAGTGGACATGATCAATGTCAATGGAATTAGAGACCGTGAAGGTACCCATTTATAATCAGGTGGAAGAGGTTTATGCGAGGCAATCTTCGTTTCTACGTAGTAGCGACCTGCAACCACCTCTCAAGCCGCTTAACGACTTCAAAGGTTACGAAAATACAAATCTGACATGTCTCGATATATATCATAGTCGATTCTGGTTGCATAGTTGCCCGCTTGAGTTGATGATCGCGAATTCAAGCCATCCAGTGTTCATGATCGACGGTTGCCTAGCCTTCTGGTCACAGCTATCGCAGTTAGGCACTTCCTCAACGCTGAAACTTTAAGCAAGTTTCAACACATTTTTATTACGACCGTTCATCATGACGTTGCCTGAGTAAATCACGGTCTCCATAGCCCTTTGCCAAAGATATACATGGAGTCGCGCAGGTACAGTAGTTGACCGCTGTTCTCTTAACGTAAACAGAACAGCTGCGGGTAGAAGTGAATGACTCAATGCCCACAGCCATGACTTGTCAAGGCCGATTACAGTCTATGGTATATACGGGTTCAAAATTTACAAACTCTGTGACTCTGTGATCAAATGAATCATATTATTGGTATGACTTTCCCCCCAGATCCCATCTACTATGACTATGTGGTGGTAGGAGCTTGAGTGGGAGAGAAACCTTACCTCGTGAACTAATATGGGTCCGAACGGGCGAGTTCGGCCGTTGATGTTTGGGCGGCAATACTCAAATCGTATACTTGACCCTGAGTTCCAGAGTACGCCGTAAGGCAAATTATGCAGAATTCCGACCGTCGGGAGAGATGTAGGAAGGTATGATGTGTACATGTAGGTGAGGCTGCGCCCATGAAACACATACGGCTCAATTTATCCTTACTATTTATGCGACATCCTGCGGGTGAAGGCAGATTGGCGCCATCGCTGTCGCCGTGGATATCCATCTACACAGGTACCTGTCCATTCTGTGATTATGGGTGGACCACGATATCACAGCTCCAGTTAAGATACCCGACGTACATTCTAGAATTTTTCGACACCAAGCGGTATTCGTTGATCATCTATCGAGAGCCTGAGCCCGCTCCCCGTCCATTTCGGCGAGGCAGAAGTAGGAGGTATATCACCGAAGAAGACATATCCTGGTATATACCGATCCACGAACCTATCTAGAAGAGTCAATGGTCGTGTGTAACGAGGGTAGTACATAACGTACGCTTTTACAGCTTCATCCGACATCCCCCGTCCTCCGTTGATAGCTTTCATATTGTGCTCCTGCTCTAAACGCCATTTATATATAATCGAGTATTGTGAAGGGTAAGAAAGAAGCGGTGCTGGCTTAATCTAGTAGAATATATCGAATTAGATACACGAGAGAATTACGCAGTGCCGACCTGTATAAAGATGTCGAAATACGACCACAATTCAACGTAATCCTTCAGGGTTTCATTAACTCGTTCGAGGTCAAGCTTTGATACGAAGGCAGGAAGATCCAGCCTCGCGATTTCCTCACGCCAAACGCCGTCCCATCGCGTCGATAATTCTTGGGTGGAGATTGGGTGGAAACCAACACACCAACCCTCTAAGATAACCACGTCTACGGGTGGGCGTATAACAACTCCTGTAGGTGAACGATCGCCTTCGCCATTAAAAAGGCTCTTGTCAAAGCAGGGCAGTTCTACGGTCTCTGAAAAGAATCGCAGCTTTCGCAGGATCTCAATGCCAAGTCCAATATCATGCGTCCCAGGCTGGCCCCGCCCAGCCCAGAGAGGGTTCACTGGTTCTTGGGTCGCTAAACGCACAAGTCCATCGTGTGGAAGGTAGAGGTCATCAATGGAAAGGAGGGCGACATTAAGCGCATAGGGCGTCTCCAAGAGACGTTCCTTAAGCTGGGCTGAGAGATAGGACTTGCCAGAGCCTTGAGGGCCTTGAATGGCGACGAAGAGAGGGGGCCTGGGGTTAGGGTCAATGTTGGCAACGATGTAAGCAACGATAGAGTCCATTGTGACCCGTGATTAGTCACGAACACGTCACGACCCACCTATTAACCATGATGTCCTCCAGCGACGGTTTCTCTGGTTCTGGTGCCGATCCTTCACCGGGCCAGAATATAGCTGCTCATTTCGCCAAGGTTCAACGCCAATACCAACAAGTTCTTGACCGCTGGACGCCCCATGTTCTACACCGCTGGTTATCGACCGGTGGCCTTCTGGCCCTCTTTTTCCTCCGGATTCTGCTCGCTCAGGGCGTGAGTTCTGTCATTTATCTTTGTTCTATACATCTAACATTTTTGTAGTGGTATATAGGTCAGTAATCGCATCTTGTGAACCATGAAACATACGTTGAAGCCTGAAGCAAATTTCAACAGTATGCTGTACGTGGCATTTATCTTGAACGTTTGCGCATTACAGCAGCTCATATGTCATTCTTGGACAGATGCCCATGCCATATATCTTCTCAATCTTCTGCTGGCTTTTCTTCAGCCCAAATTTGATCCCTCTCTGCAAGATGACCTTATGGCCGATGAAATAGAGGAAGGCGGCGACTCAGGGGCTACAAGTCCTCTTCCCAGCCAGAGAGATGATGAATTCCGACCCTTCGTTCGTCGCCTTCCAGAATGGCAATTCTGGTGAGTTTGTCATTCTTACGACATACATTCACATGTTTACGCATACCTTTCAAGGCTATCCTCGACTCGCGCAACCATTATTGCCCTCTTCTGCACGTTTTCAGAAGTCTTTGATGTCCCAGTGTACTGGCCTATCCTTGTCATTTACTTCTTTGTCCTTTTCGCCTTGACTATGCGAAGGCAGATCCAGTCAGTCCCGCCTTTCTCGCATTCCCGTCATAACTCTAACATCATTTTCACCAGACACATGATAAAGTACAAATATATTCCGTTCGATATGGGTCGTAAAACACGATATGGGTCGAAGTAGTCGGCGATGTAGAGCCGCCTTGGAAAAGCACAGTCCTGGCACTGGTTCATCAGAACAAACCAACATAACCTATACTTATACCCGTAATGCTTAGTTTAGTGGTAATGGTGACTTGGCAACAGTTGGTCAAACCTGTTCTTGTTTCGCATCTGCGTCTTTTTCTGAGTTGATTCGGCACGATGCAAGCACTGTGAACGGGTCGGCATTGTTCCTAGTCACTTGGCTTTACATAGAAGTTGAATATTTGGATCCTTTGCTTGTGCTCTTCGAATCCTTGGCTTGTTATCTTTCAAGGTAAGTGATTGCACACTCTTTCATAACTGTTGTAAACGGTTTCGTGACCAACATCAATCAATCCAATTATACTGAAGAAGTACAGCACTTGTTTGAGAGTGACCAAAATGCCGAAGAGGAGAATCGATATCGATATCGACGTGATAGCGTGGCGTATGTAGTAGGCACTTGATCAACGGTAAGCTAGATATAATTCCCAATGACACAAAACTACATCTGGATTTTGGGGATAATTTACGAAAGATCAGGATGTCTGAAGGTGGCATGACCATAGCATAATACAAGATCACGGCGTATGGTTCTATGCCCATCCTAGGCCGTCTTCTGCCCGAGTCAATATATACATCATGGATTCTCGTGGCAGCGCTTCAGGATTGAGATGGACTTGGCAAAGCGTACTCCCAGGTCTGCACACAGCCAGAAAAGAGTGGAAGATCAACAATATGGGATGGCATTGGTGAGGTAAAAGCATACTGATTTCATCCATGCCACATAGCCCTGAGATCCAACCTATTCGAGCCACGCACGATCTACCTCAGAAATATAATGATGCCGCTGTTCAGCCAATGAATAATATCTGTCAACGTCATTGTTATAATATTGTAATACCATGTATTTCCTCTTTTGACAAACTTCCCTCAACATAGACGAAGACCCTTTTCCCCGAGTCAGACTTTCTCCAGGTCCGTAATCATCAGATCACGTTAATGATTGTCGCCTCCCTCACTTGTAATAGAACGATACAGCACTGTGTGGCAGAAGAAGTACTGTCGTGGGTGGTCGATCTTGGGGACCTTTGTGCTGTTGGCATGCAGATGACTCGGGTTTAGCTGTAAAATCCAAACGAAATGAATAGCAACTATCTGGAGAAGGGTAACTGTGAGTGTGGGAGTACATACTACCATCCGCCGATTGGACAATTGCAACCCACATGCGTTTGCTGCGTCATTATCCGGATACGCCAACCCGGAGAGAGATAACACACTGACGGGGACAGGTGATTCAAATGGCGTCTATGAAAAGTGTGTGGATCAAGCGTGGTCACCTGCGACCTGGCCCAGTCGCAGAGTCTACGTTCGTCTCTCGACGTTTGATGAGAAGTTGCTGCACGCTCCTAATTGCGTTTTCACGGGCTTTGACGAGGCGTTTGGCCTTCTCCAAGTCCAAATTTGCATATTCTTTCGAACTTTTACCCGCACTCGCCATGTTGCTGCCAATGAGTGATGCCTCGGAGTACTCGGCACGAAGTCCAGCAAGCACAGCGTCTAAAGTTGTCAGATCAGAGATACACTCTCGAAGATCTTCTGAGCGCCTGTATTCCAGACAGACTTCTGTAGCACATGTTTCAATATGTGAAAATCGCGCCGGCCCGAGCATCGTTCCGCCATACCTGTTCTCAGAGTTCAAATTGAGAGCGACGAAATGAAAGTAAGCATACCATCGGCTGACGACAACTACTGCATCAATTATTCCGTGCGACTCCATCACCTTCTGAATCTTTGTTCCTGCCCATTTTTCCCCGTCGTCCAGGTTTCCAGCGTTCAGTTCAAAGTCGTCAGGCCCTGCCAATCCGTTGCGATCAGGTTTGAGTACCATACATCTCCAGGCTGCGATCTCGTGTGTTGCCGGTTTTTTTCCATGCATATGGCTTTTAACGTAGGCTATTCTGGCGCGCGCTTCGCTGGAAGAGGTAGCGGGAAATAAGTTGGCGATAAATGTCGATCCTCTGTCCCGGACTTCTTGAGAAGTCGCAAGTGGTTGAATGTTTTGTGTGGAGAGCGAGTTCTTGATATACGAGTCCAGATTTCCTTGCGCTTCCGTGCTCGAAACTTTGCTAGCTGGTGACATTTGGTTTGTCAAAAGTCATTCTATCATGTGTGGAGATGGGAAAAGGGTGGATTTCAAACTCCGAAATAAATTCTAAACCTGCTCTATGCTTACTTATAAACAGAAGACCAGGACCTATTGTAAGTAACAGCGAATGAAAATTTTGCGAGCATAGCTGACTTTATAGTGTGTAAAAACGATTGATAAAAAAGCCGAGGAATCAGACCATGGGGACGCCGCTTTGGCTTGTGCTGTATTACGTAACGTGTAGTTGTCACGCTAATTTGTGTCTTGTCTCTTGTGAATCGCCAAATGAGTTCACCCTTCGAGTTTTCGAGGCGCCCCGCCTTTGCACGAGCACCACCACACATTATTTTACCACCCAGGATATCTAGGCCGCCACAACATAATCCATACGATAAGTTCACTCAGCCCGAGTTTGACGCGTGGATTGGTGGCATCACAGGAGCACTAAAGCGGGCCCTTGGTCAGGAGGATGAAATAGTTCCTGAACGTGCCGACGGCTTGCCACAGCCTGGTATGTCTTACAGCAGCGATGAGGAGGAGGTCGAGCGGCTTGTCGACTTTGATGGCGAGAGCTCAGAGGAGGACGTGGAAGAGCCCTTCCTCCCCTCGACAGTACGACGCGTTAGTAAAGGAAAAGCACGCGACCCCAGAGATGGGCCTGGTTTTGGGAAAGGCGATCAGAGTGAGCCCATTGTTATTGGCTCTGATTCAGAGGAAGAGGAGGAAGAGGAAGAGGAAGAGGAGCTGGAGAACGAGGAGTGGGATGAAGTTTCTCAAAGCGAAGAGGACGGTGGACTAGAACCGTACTGGGAAGAGGCAGAGAGCTCAGTGCAGGCTCGATTACGCCACGAAAAGCAGACTGTTGTCGAAGAACAGGAGGATGAAGAAGACGAACAATCGGGTGAGGGCGAAGAAGACTACGCCACGAAAAGCAGACTGTTGTCGAAGAACAGGAGGATGAAGAAGACGAACAATCGGGTGAGGGCGAAGAAGACAAACAATCGGGTGAGGGCGAAGAAGACGATTATGACACGCCATCTCCGAAACAGGCATCCTCTCCAGTCCTTCTCGTTTCCTCTGACGAAGAAGATAACGAGGTTGAAGATGTGACTTTACAAACGCATGTACTGGACGACGAAGAATCTGACATCGAACTTTCTGACGAACATGGTCCGGCCCCATCCATACCGACTTCGAATTGCATTGGTTCTCCTCGTTATCGAGAGAAATTTCAAGTGCAGCATCGACTCTCCCCTCATGATGTCGAAGAAGTCGACGAGATTCAAGGGGAAAATGACCTCCAGCCTTTGGACGATGATACTTGTGTGTGACTTATGTTTTGTGTAGCTCCCGTTCAACACTTACACCTTCCAGCATTCCCGCCTCACGATACTGCGACTAATCTTCGCACAGATATACAAATTGAATTTCAAGATCCTTGGTCTGGCCCGAATACATATGCCGAGGATTACTATTCTGGTGGAGATGCCGTCGGAAAGTTACAAACTGTAACGGCAGACAAGCTTAGTGAAAACGACGAGGTCCCAGATCAGCTTGCGCATATAGACAACCAACAAGAAGACGTCATCGATGTCGATGCTGGAGAACCAGACCAAGTACAACCATTGTCTGAAGATACTTGTGTGTACACTGCCTTCAGTCCATCTGCGCTATTAATTTGACGGTATTCAGCATTCCCGCCGGGTGACCACATTGATTTGGAATACCCTCCGGAGATTCCTGATCAATGGGCGGGCCCTAAAACGTACGCTGAAGACTACTACTCTGGAGGGGACGTTCGCCGCTTGGAAAGCGGGACACCCAACGCACATCACATGGGGGAATACGATGAAGTAGTCACTCCAGCTTCAACAGCCAATTCCGAGATTCAGAACCAACCTGGCCAGGAGTTTGACGAGCTTGCCATTGCTGCAGAACAGGGACCTCAGTATCAGAACTCATGTATGTGATGTCTTGCACCACTTTGCATTCGACTAACTGGTATCGACATAGCTATTATACCAGATAACGTTGTCCCAAAGTCCCCCCAAATCGACAACACTGACATTTCAGAACCTTGGGATGGACCCATCACTTACGATGATGAAGACTCTCGTGAACTGGGTGTACATTCCCAGTCGGAATCAATACCATCAGGCAACAATGGTGTTACACCGATTATCATTGATTCTGAGGATGAAAGTGAAACCGTAAAGGGAACAGGCGAAGCAGGCGTTGAAGTCAAGCCGGTACAGCAGCATGTTCCTGTCAGCGATTCCCACCATACATCCCTCGAATCCCCTGGCTCTGTGGATGTGTCGGATGGCCTGCCCGCCGTGCAGCCTGATGCCTCGAAATTTCTTTACGATGATATCGCAGAAATTCAAGGTTTTGAAACGGTTTTTGACGAAAACCAACCCGGTGGGTGTTTTCGAAGCAGCTAATTGCGTACGTCTCATCCTCTACCTGCATAGATGACTTGTCTGCAATCAATTGGATGTATGATTACACATATCACGACATGTCCGTTGGCTCAGCCATCGATCAAAGTCTTTCCAGACCTTCTGCTACAGACCTTCCTCCGAGTCGATTAAACGGGCACGTTGCTGAGTGCTTGGAATGCTCTGACCATGCGGTTAACGACCAATGTAGGTCATCAACTATTCAGCATTTCATTCGCTCACGCTTCATTATCTACCAGCGCCTGGGAGCCCATTTTCGCTGTCTAATGGCGCATCGTCTGAGACTGAACTCGATCATGGCACAAAGGATACATCTGACGCCCCGAATATTTATATTGAGGCCACTTCAGTCTCGCTAGATGCAGCAGGACATGCGCCCTTTGCGTCTTCCTTTGGGCATACCAACGAGGAGGATAGTCTTTCAACATCTGTACTTAATATCACTGAACCACAGGACGCGGGTGAAGTAATGTTTGACATTGTTGTCCGAGACGTCTCAATCGCTCCTGAAATCGAGGAGGTCGAGGAGAGCGAACCCAGGGAGGATGTTGCAACGCATATTCAAGAGGAACTCGATCTAGATCTGGACGCAGCCTCCAATTTTCTCAACGAGATACTTACTCAAGAAACCATCGTTGAGCCCATTGAAGTGCGCACATATTCAATATACCCGGCATCCCAAATTGACGTATTCTCTTAGGTGTTGGATGAGGCTGCAACATTGGTTGAAATTGGTTCCAAGGAGTCAGATGCAGACATCAACACTTCTACTCCCGTCCATGTCGAACTTAGCGAGGAGGCTGAACCGAACTTATCTACTCCAGAGATCAATTTGACTATAACCTCAGCGGCAATAGGAGTCGACAACGGCGACGTTGATGCTCCTGACACACCAGGCTCTCAGGCGCTACCACAGGAAACATTGCTGCCAGATAGCGTTAATCTAACGACACATGCCCCTAGCTCTAGCACGTCAACCTCGAACGACGTGGTAGACAATGCCAACTCTGCCGAGATCTCTGAACAATCACACATAACGGTGCTTGAGTCGTCTATCGGGCCTGACTTCCCTCAAATTCTGCCATCACGGATAACTCGCGAGGAAATTCTCCATGAAGACACTTCTCACAAGGAATACGATGGAGATGATATAATTCACCTCAAGCGAACATCCGCGTCTGTAGATGGTGATAATCAGGTTTCTGCCGCCCCTCAAATGGATGAAGTCTGGCCCCGATCCCCATCAACATTATCAAAAGCCCCTACGCTAATGGGTACAATTGATAGTCCGCATGCCAAACTGTGGAGTGACTCGTATCCTATGAAAGTTTTCATGCGCAAAACTACCGACCCAGTGTTGTTCGCAGACCCTTATCCTGCGAGCTTGTCGACGCCGCATGACAGCTTCGCTCACACAAACCAGAAATACGCAGGGACTTATGAACCTTACGACAAAATTTCACAGAATTCGCTCTCCTCCTTGACAGACAAAGACGAGGAGGGTAGTGCAAGGAGTTCTGCTTCGAAAGGCTCGACACAAATGGTTCAACATTCAGCAGTACAACCTTGCAGTCCCATGAAGGCAGCGTCCGCGTGGCAAAATCCTGAAGTGCTGCACGACTCTACCGGGAAAGACGAAGGTGACGATCTCAAACCACATTCGGATGCCCTTATGAGCCCAAGTTCCCCTTCTTTACCCGTTCAATCTGTCGGCAAAGACTTGGCAGAGATGGCGCACCAGTCAAGGTCAGCACCTATCTTATTCTGCTTCATCACATAACATTTCTGATCTGGCCATAGTATCCCTTCCTCCCAAGTCGTTGAGCGTACCGATGGCGTGTTAGCTACACGTGTAAGGAGCCCTCCATTGGAGGACGATCTTCCGTCCATACTCATAATCCGGAAGGTACATGCAGATGATCAAACCCCCGCAAAGCCGAAGGTTGGCCGTCCTCCAAAACGCAAACGCAGTTTATCCGTTGCGACTCCTCCAGTGGCTAGGTCTAGCTCAATGAAGAAGCTACAGAAAACCAAGTCATCTTCGCGTCTTGCAAAACCGCAAGGCTCCGATGCTAAAATAACTCGGAAATCGTCAATCGTGGATAAAGGGAAGGGCAGAGAAGTTGGCGTACCACTTTCTCAAGCATCTCTCGACATGCAATCCATCTCAAGCAGATCAGGCTCCGATGCAAGTGCGACTCGTCGCATGCTCAACCCTGGCAGCAGAGGTACTTCACGTGCCTCCTCTATCGCTTCGAATTCTCCGAGCGACCATTCCATCAGCACCGTGCAGCCGTCACCGACGTTGGGAAAAGGTAATTCGTTCCGTCAACAAGCTCTTCCACCACCCCCGCCCCCTCCTCTCCTCCACAGACATCATCATAATCGTCCGGGGCCTTTGCAGACGTCTCGCGCTGGGGTAGCGACGAAGACAGTATCATCTAATCGTCAAGCTGGTGATCCTCAGTCATTAGAATCACCTGTCACAAAGTCAAGTGCCTCATCATCCCACCGTCACCCCGTAAATTTTAGTTCGCCGGTAACTCGATCCAATTGCCGTTATCACAAAATCAGTATTCCTCTCGACGACGATTCCGACGACGAGGATGGGGACGAGGACGTGAAGCTTGTCTACTTCCTTGTTCCTGGGTGTTCTTTAGGAAACATGGAACTAAACAGGGATGAAAAGATAGTCGATCACGGCGATGCTTTACCACAAGATGGCCTCCTGATGACACCTGATCTGGATGCGTACGCTTTCAATGCCCCCCTCCTCAGTGTTTTGCGACTACTTGTTGGCGTCGATATGCTGCGTGAAGGGGAGATATTCTACCTACCGCAACCAGGTTCTGATTGGGTACCTCGTAAACGTGACACTCCGACCAAGGCACACGGTCCCATAGAGCCTGGTCTACCAGATATCTCCCCTCGCCGTAACTCGAGTGTGTTAATATCAACACCTGTCGCCTCGACTTCTGGCACCGGATCTGCCTCTGCCTCAGCTACATTGCGGCTCATAAAGCCATCCTCCACCATATCCCATGCTTCGAGTGATCTTACGGAGATTGAGGACAGCCCTCAGTCTAAGCGTTTGAGGTTCTCGCCCGTGGATGAGAAACATTTCACTGGCGGCTTGGAATCCGATCTCCACTCGAAGCAGTTGAAGCGTTTTGGCCAAGATACTGCAGACAAGTTACTACGATATGAAGAACAATCCTCTGCAGATGAACATTCCCCAGAAGAGCGGGCTCGCAAAGGACTCAAGCACGGTATCAAGCGTAGCCGTACCTCTGACATAGTTCGAGAGCCTAATACCGACGGTCAAAATTTGAAGAGGCAGAAAACTGGTCCAGACTTACAAACCACATAGGCATTTGGAAGTAGTGTTCATGCTTAGCCTGTCAATCTGGAGGCATTTGTATTATGTATTTCTATGCTGTGGCCACAAGTCAAATTTTTGACATCTTCAGCCTAGGTGTTATTCTAGTTGTCATCCGGGTTGAGTAAGGTACTGGTATTCTGATATTTCTGATGTTTTTATTTGCGAGACCTCGCCAACTTTCGCTTCTTAGGTCTATCTTCCTCTGAGTCATTGTCACTGTCGTCCTCCGCATCGCTGGCTTGCCGTTTCTTCGTAGATGCGGACACTGCCTTCAATTGCTTTTTGTGTTCTGCCTCGTCCGTTTTTCCCTCAGACTCCGCGGTAACAATCTTCTTGGACGAAGTTTTTTTCCCAATCTTTGCCTGTATTTCTTCTCTGCGCTTCTCATCTTTATCAGCATCGTCATTATCAGAGGCAAAAGGGTCATCATCAGCCTTCTTTTTGAGCTTTAGTTTTGCCTTTCTTGGCGCTGTTGCAGCTGCTGTCGACTGGGATACAGCTACGCCGCCTTTCACACACTCTGATTCCGTAGGCTTTGACGCTAAATCCGCGAAATAAGCATCTTTAAGTTCCTGGTTCGTGCAGTCAGTTAAGACCTGTGAAGAAAATCGCTCGAAAGTCGACCTTGGCCTCTGCATCGCTGATGACCGACGAGTTTTTCCAAATCTGAAAAATTCGTTCAATAATTGAAAGGTCAGGTCATCAACGAGCAGGCTTACCGTCGATGGAATGCCACTTGGGTGCTTGCTGTCAATGCCTGAATTTGATGTTTGAGTACACA
Organism: Tephrocybe sp. 10521TJB; assembly: GCA_018221635.1. Lineage (NCBI taxonomy): Eukaryota > Fungi > Basidiomycota > Agaricomycetes > Agaricales > Lyophyllaceae > Tephrocybe > Tephrocybe sp. 10521TJB. Next base: position 44,914 of record JABAJS010000017.1, on the reverse strand, counting down.
CGAAAGGTGCGTCGACATGCAACTCACCCACTACGGTATAAAGGTCCGACTTTACACCAGAAAGATTGACACCATGATTTCTCAATAATATTTTCATTACCTTTACCAGGTTAGTAGTGGTATAAGGATCGAGCCAAAATATACATGCCTCGGTGACCACGACCTTATCATAGACATTTGGTATGTAAATACAGATAAGGTGCTGCTGTTTCCCGCTTTCCTGCGATTCATTGGAAGTGGCTACTTTTGCTACTTGTGCTTGAGTCGATGCAAGAGGGCCTGAGGCAATAGATCCTGTGACGGAATCAGTGTCAATATCGGTTTGTACAAATCAAAGAGAAAAAATGACGGACGGGCAATGTTTGACCAAATAGTATCCACTTTATCAGCAGAAACGAAGATCAGCCTGTGGGGTCTGTCATGAAATTCCTGACCAAAGTTCGATGAGAACTGAGGTGTACCATTTCCCTCCGATGTAACCATGTTTGAGTGAAATCTCTTTCAATTTTTCTGTAGCGTCTGCTTGGATCTGCAGAGTATGAGAGCATGTCCTGTTTCAACTTGAAGACCTAAGACATACTTCCTCGCGTACTTCTTTTTTGCTTTTTGCTCCCGTCTTCTTGTTCGAGCGCATGGGAATAGAGGCGTCGTTCTTGCCGGTGAAATTAGGATTGCCAGCATTCCAAATTCGTCACAATAACGTACTTTAATTGCTTCAACTTTTTCAGTAATTTCCTTTACTGTGACGGAAGGAAGAGCATGGTGAACATGATACAGAGGAGATAACGAAATGTTCATACGAAGTATTGATGCTTCAACAACGGCTTTAGCCTCGGCATCCTGAACTCCAGTTTCTTTCTGCAAAGTTGGTATAGAGCCTCGCATCCATATCCACTGTTCTAAATTGTGTCAATCTTTTCCACGTAAGCGCGGAGAACGTACAGGTTTTGTCCCATCATTTTGAACCATCGAAGGCTTATACTACACGGAGTGGCAGGTGTAACTTGTCAGGAGGTTGCCACATGGTACGTGTTGACCGAGGTTTCAGTCAGTGGGTGCTCACTTTGGTCAAGAAGTCTTGCAGAGGTAAGTCAGAGTCAGGATTCCATGAATACTTGTAGCCGTCTTGTATAATATCTTCAGATTGTGTCATGGTTTACAGTGAGGAAGGAATATGAAGAAGAGGTAATGTCACGCGCCGAGGTTCATTTATTGACGTGCTGTTTGTATATAATCATGCTTTGAGGGTCGTGACTTTTTTATTAGAACATTTGGCTGCATCTCTTGATACCATATTATAATTCCAAGGTATATTGAGCATGTAAAGTAAGTGATGAAAGCATTAACTGCACTGTGCAGCGTACACAATGATACGAAAGCCCATGGGATGTATGTTGACTCCCGAATAACTATTACTAGTGCGCTGGATCACCAGAATTACTGCGAGATATTGATGATATATACCAATATCAAGATGCTGCTGCGTGGAACATGAAACCAGCCAAGCAAAGAAAAAGGTGCAGAAGTTGTCGCCGCACCAAAACCAAGGGCAACCTCCCGTCAAACTATACTCCAAGGATCAACACATTCATGATGGCGCTCCTTGATCTGGCAGACGTTCGATGGCGTATCGCCTCTTGACGATGTACATGAGCGGTATGCCAGGTATTTGACGGATACGGCGCCGAAGCTCTCTATCACATGTCGCTACGATATAGCATTTATGAGCCGTTACGCGCTGTACCAGGCAGTCGTCGGCATAAGTCCCTGTGTGAGAGCAGTGGAGTCGTTCAAATCGAGGATCTCGTGCGACGCTAGTGAAAAACTTTTGCTAAGGTAGAGGCAAGCCGAGACTGTTAAAAGACCATACCGAAGAGCGACACGATAACGGTGTCCCAATTTCTCCAGCTCAGCCATCACGCAATCTGTAACACAGGGGATACCTTGGGGAGGGGTTCTGATTAAGATGGAGGATCAACTGAAATAGAAGGACCCATACATTTTGCAAATAAACAATCCATCATGCCGCTAACGAGCTCCAACTTGTTCTGAAGACTGAAATTGATGAAATTGGTGTCAATTAGGACGCGATACGGGGGAACTAGGGCTGTGTTGTGCGCGAAAAATAGCGATGAGGCTACTTGAGGACTACGATCGATAAAAATTGACATGAGTAACATGGGACGAATTAACGATTGAGCTCACATTCTGCGCACAAGCTTCTCCTTTTCCTCTTCCTCCTTCTTTTTCTGCTTTAGTTGATTCTCTTTTCTGTCATGTCGCCCATCAAACGGAAGTTCTTCTCCAATTTGCCCATGAACTCACAGTCGGATGTCATTTGGGTTTAACATGCGTTTGACGGTCGCAAACTTGCGAGTTTTTTTCGCCCTTCCCTGCATGGTACACGTAAGATAGTTTCTCAAACTCATAATTGGTTTTACCATGGCCACACAGAATAATGAAACGTCTGAGTGGAAGTGAAAGTGTGAGGATTGAGAAAAAGCTGCAAGAATGACGTAAGCGTCTAAATTAGAACACAACTTTTTTTTGTGGACAACGGCTATTTGGTAATTCTTTTAGGGACTTCAAATATCTTTGTGAGCTCATCAACTTGCAAGTGACCGGTGATAGCGGTCCTACCGTTCTAGTTGACCACGAGGCCGGCAACGACGCAATGAAGAAAGAGGTTTGCTGAAGAAGGACTAGGCAAATGCTACTCCAGGCTCGGAAGCTACTCCTTGATTGAATTTCAAAGATCCACAGATCTGTGTATCAGATGTTACACGCTACTCAGTACTCAACAATCGTTAGCATACAGAGATAGGCTGAACTAATCATCACATCCGGGGTGTACGTATGCCTCAGGCATACAACAAACAGTGCCGGATAGACAGACATGTATAGATCTTTGATCAGGTTACTGCAGGTACCACCGCTAAGTATACCATAAATACGGAGAATTGTACACCAAATACGAAGGCACAGAGGTGCTATCGGAGGATCGCAATCACCGTTATGAAATCGTTTGCCACTAGGAGAATGACCCAGGACCAAGTTCTTGTACGCATGACTATAACGGGGATGATTTTGCTGTGCAATGCGGAATGCGGAACAGCGGCCGCATTTACTGACTCGAGTTTTGGGCGCCTTGGCGGGTAGCATAGTTACATCACTGAGTAAGGAAATATTTCCGAGTCACTTGCGAGCGGACGATATGCTGTGTTCAGGTCAGCTGGTGAACAAGAGCCGAATAATGGATACTCCAAAGGAGTGACACAGGTTGTGCATATGTAAAGCGGCGCTATAAACGGAGAGATGCAAAGATGAACGAGATTGGTCCTGTAGAAATGTCTGCTCTACGTTCGGTAAATCCGACGTGAGGCAGCATAAGTCGCTGATATGGGAAGTCCAAAAAGATAGAGAGTGATAGTGCCGTCTAGCGTTCAGGAGACGTCAGATGCTTTGCTGTGAGTGCCAACCCCAGGACGTTACACGATGAAACTGATGCCATCATCTATAAGTTACGCCAGACATGAGAAAACTCGATATTCTCAATAGGTACATGTGCGCCTCATTAAGCCTATATAAACCTTCGAAACACGATGGTCCTTCACTTATCTTGTCAGCAACTCCCCAGTCATCTTCCTCATGACTATCACTACTCTTCGCGTCCAAAGGCGTTCCATCTCTATGCCCGTTCCAGAGAACAGCGGGTTACTCAAAGTTGCTACCATCGCTGTGACACCTCGGAGTACACCCTGGCCTTCTCCTGACCAGAAGACACCTCTCTTGTCTAAATTTATTGATTCACACCGAGAACTCGAAAGCTACAGGTATGCGTTTACTGTAGAAACCATCACTATTATTTCTTAAGACTTCCTCAGACACGGCTCACCAGTAATTGTTGATGGACAAAATCTCTCTATCGCAGCTGTTACAGCAACATCGAGATACTCAGCCTCCGTCATCCTTGACGAGTCGCCTGCGATCAGGTCACAATTGAACAAGAGTCGCGACGTGATCACGGCCAAAGTCGAAGCGGGCACTAGCGTGTATGGCGTCTCAACAGGTTTCGGAGGCAGTGCGGACACACGTACTGACCAGCCGCTTGTACTTGGTCATGCACTTATACAGCTGTTACAAAGTGGTGTCCTGCCATCATCGTCGAAACCTCTGGATGTGCTTCCTCTCCTCGATCCCGTTGCATCCACAACCATGCCTGAGTCGTGGGTCCGAGGTGCTATTCTTATCAGAATGAATTCTCTCATTCGTGGTCACTCTGGAGTGAGGATGGACCTAATCAAGAGAATGAACGATCTATTAACTACCGACATCACCCCGGTGGTCCCGTTGAGAGGAAGCATATCTGCCTCTGGAGGTCTGTTCAACCATCTCATCAGTCGCCGCCCCATCTCACCTCCCCTTTATCTAGATCTATCACCTCTCTCATATGTGGCCGGTGCATTGACTGGGAACGCTGCTATACGTGTTTTTGATGGGCCGAGATCGTTCGGTGCCCGCACAATCCGACCATCAATAGATGCCCTCGAGTCGCACAACCTATCGCCTATTGCCCTTGCTTCCAAGGAGCATCTTGGTATATTGAATGGCACTGCCTTCTCCGCCTCTGTTGCGGCATTGGCGTTGAATGATGCTGTTCATCTCGCTCTACTCGCGCAGGTCTGTACCGCGATGGGTACAGAGGCACTTGCAGGAACTCGCGGGTCTTTTGATCCATTCATTCATGATGTTGCAAGACCTCATCCAGGACAGGTATTCAATTCAGCTCCTAAGAAGAGTCCTCCCACTTACCCTTGTAAAGATCGAATCAGCAAAGCTGATCTGGGACCTATTGGAAGGCAGCACCTTTGCAACGACTTCAGAGGAGGAAGTCACCATAGAAGAGGATGATGGAATCCTCAGACAAGACCGCTATCCTTTGCGAACCTCTCCTCAATTCATCGGTCCACAAATTGAGGATCTTCTGGAGTCTCTTAAGACAATAACCATTGAATGCAACTCTAGTAAGAGCCTCATGCTGGCTTTCACCTACTTTCACTTACAGCTTCCTCTTCATAAAGCCACAGACAACCCTTTAGTTGACGGAGAGACGGGAAAAGTTCATAACGGAGGCAATTTCCAGGCAATGGCTGTTACCAACGCCATGGAGAAGACACGTCTTGGTTTACACCACCTTGGAAAACTCTTATTCTCCCAATGCACGGAATTGGTCAACCCGGCGATGAACCGCGGGCTGCCACCTTCCCTCGCTGCCAGCGATCCATCACTTGACTATCACTGTAAAGGCGTCGACATTGCGAGTGCAGCTTATGTTGCTGAACTTGGGTATCTTGCGAACCCGGTTTCGACTCATGTTCAATCAGCAGAGATGCATAACCAGGCAGTCAAGTACGTTCCAGTATCCTCCTGTGATGCTTCTTTCTAATCATATGCTAGCTCGATGGCACTGGTTTCGGCACGTGCAACGATCAACTCCCTCGAGGTGCTGTCCATGCTAACGGCTTCGTACTTGTATGCCCTCTGTCAAGGTATTCCTATAATTCTAACACCCGACTTTGTCTCACCGTCACTTTAGCTCTCGATCTACGTGCTCTTCAGAAGGAATTTGTTGAGGGCCTGAACATGATCGTAACAGAGGCGTTGAACGAATCCTTCGGACCATCTCTTTCCCTATCTGAACACAAGATTTTGGCCCACAACATCTGCCGTGTAATGCAAGACACTCTCGAGGCGACCAGTACTATAGACGCGCCTGAACGGATGCAGAAAGTCGCTGCCTCTTCAACCACCATCCTCGTCGACTTCTTCACAGGCCCAGCGTCGTTTGACGACATGTCAGCCCTTGGCTCTACACTTGCGTGTGTTCCCGAATTCCGTTCTAATGTTGCTCTACGTGGAACACGTCTCCTCAATTCCCTGCGACGTGATTACTTGTCAGGAGCGCGCGGGGCTGCGCCCGCCAGCCAATATCTTAATAAAACTCGTCCAGTTTACGAGTTCGTCAGGTTGGCTCTGAAGATCAAGATGCATGGTTCCGAGAACTTTGCCCGTTTTGAGAAAGGAATGTATGTCGATGACCAGAGTGTTGGCCAGAACGTCTCTCTCATACATGAGGTTTGTTCTTTCCTCTCTTCACAATAGGGTATGTTCTAATTTCTGTCCTTTTAGGCGATCCGTGACGGTAAACTGCAACCTGTCATCGTCGACCTTTTTGCATAAACCATTTATTTTCTGAGGCCGTTAATTTATCTTTATTGTTGATCGGGTACTTGTTAAGTTCCTCGTAATTTCGTAGTTTAGGTAATTCGTTAATTACAGTCCTCTACAAGTGACGTTCAGCCCTGAAAATCGCTCGAGTCTCTTATCGTTCTGTCATTTTGCCGACGCGTCGCGCGCTCGTAATGATGGATTCACGTGTAGACGGGTTCCTATCTTTTCGGCCCGAGGGTAGCTATAGTTCATCATAACTCGTCGGAACATGCTATCTCTCTTTTTCCAACTGCTTCTATGGCAGGCGCAGCTGACGATAGGATAGTTATTGTGGGAGCAGGATGCTTCGGCGTGTCCACTGCGTACCACCTCCTCAAGCGAGGCTTCACAGATGTCACCATTTTGGACCGATCACCCATCTTGCCCGCCTCAGACGCTGCATCAAACGACATGAATAGAGGTCAGTCTCGTCAACAAGTTTCAGCAAGGTTTATTCGAGTCTTGATATTATGGTTGGACAGTTGTTCGTAGTTCGTATTCCGACATCTTCTACTCGAAGCTTGCTCGTGAAGCCATCACTGCATGGAAGAATCGGGATGAGTGGCGTGACACATATCATGAGTCCGAAATCCAATCCAATACTAATAGAGCGTTGGGCCTCATACAATCTAAATTTTTTCACAGATCCGGTGTCCTCGTTCTTGGGTTCTCAAAAAATGAGGCCTATGCCGATGTGGCCTATCAGAATGACGTTGCTTTGGGCGCCAAACTCTCACATGTGACTGAGGCAGCGACCATTCGTGGTTCTTTCCCTCCAGAGGTTCCGACCGCCACATTCGAGGACAATTCGGGCTATTTAAACACGGAGGGCGGCTGGGCTAATGCTGGGCAGGGCGTCTCTATCATGATTGAAAGAGTCAAAACTCTGGGTGGTAAAGTCCTCCCAGGGAAGCCTGTTAACCGCGTCACCCGAGACAGCGAAGGCAAAACGACGGGTATAGAATGTGAAGACGGTACATTCTATCAAGCTGCCATAGTCGTCATTGCCACAGGTTCATGGACATCGTCAACCTTCCCCGGTCTCGCAGCAGGTTATAATTCCGGCCTTTCGACTGGGTAAGCCACTAGCTAAAACATTTTATGTCGGTCCTTGTCGGCTGAGGGAAAGAGCCAATGTGTTGCCATGATTCAGCTTACCGAAGAAGAGGCCGATATTTACAAGGACGTTCCAGTATATCTCGACTTTAAGACTGGTTTTTATATATTTCCAGTATGTTTGAACACTCGTTTGATTCCCCTTTTCCACTGGAACTCATACACCTCGAACAGCCGACTGATAAGGGCATAGTTAAGATGGCTATGCATCTTGCTGGCTATACCCATACGAAGGGCGGCATTTCCACCCCCCGCACAATAACGGATGACCCAACCCGAGGACTAGCAATTCCCAAATACAACATCGAGGAACTCCGGAGGCAGTTGCACAAAGTGTACCCAAAACTCGCTAGGAAACCTTTCTCTGCAACACGACTTTGCTGGTAATTTTAAGACACACTTTCATTTACTTGTTATTTATTTCGTCGCTATAGGTACAATGACTCTCCGGACGGAGACTGGATCGTCAGTCGGGCACCCGGAGACCCCTCATTGATTCTTGCGACCGCAGGCAGTGGACATGCATATAAGGTCCGTTACTAATTTAAGCTTGAGGCTGAGTTCGATAGCGTTGATTGGCATCCTGTCGTAGTTCCTCCCCGTTATTGGGCGTCTTGTGGCCGACATAGTCGATGGCACAATAGAGCCAGCTGTTGCAGCTAAGTTTGCAATCGACAGGTCTTACGTTAGCACCGATGAGTCGCGTCCTGGAATACCAATCGCGGAACTTGACCTTGACCAACTCTGTACACTCGAAGATCTACAACCCACTATAGATAACTTAAGAAGCGTTCATTAACTTATTGGCACTCTATCAATACAATTACATGGGAGCTTCAGCTCTTTTTTTTTGTTAGTAACCAACTTGATTAAATATTTTCAAGATCGATGCATCCAAAATTATTCCTCCTGCACCTTTCAGGCCCGCTTTCCGACGAACTCTGACCAAGAGCGGACTTCAGGGGGTATATGGCCTTCAGTGTAGCTCCTCAAACCTCCAGGAGGGATCTTCTGCGCGAGACTCTCCACAAACAACAGGGCTGTACGGGCGTTGTTCAAGAGAGGAAGGCCAAAGTCGACAGCGTTTCTACGATAAACAAGAATTTCAGGAAAGAAGGACAAATAGACAGTGGCAGTACTCACCGGCGTGCAACGTAGTCCTCATCGGCGAAGTCGACGCCACGAGCCTTGGCCAGGTTGATGACGCACTGGATGTTGTACTCGTCGAATACCATGCGGAGCTTACGCTTGTCCTTTGTGGGGAACATGATGCGCTTCGCCACGACATAGGGAATGCTATTGAGGAACTCTTCGACAACGGGAGACGAACAGTAGAGCTTGAAGCCGAGAGTAGTCAAACTCTTTGCGATGACGGCCATTTCGGGCTTAGAGATGTCTCCGCCAAGCAGAACACCGGAACCAGCCTGAGGAACCTTGAAACCGGTGGTACTAAGAAGAGATGCCCAGTATGCCTCATGTATGTTTTTGCCGAAACTCGCAACTTCGCCAGTGCTGGCCATTTCTACAGAAGTGATTGAACAATGATTTTATATTCTCGGACAAGGACTTTCACTTACCAACGCCCAAGAATGGGTCTGCACCGCCCAAACGGGTCCACGAGAACTGAGCGACCTTGATAGAGGTGTAGTTGTGCTTCTCTTGCATGATGTCCACAGGCTCGGGTACGTCGTGGTCAACAATGGCGGCCGTTGCGGTATCGATAAAGTTGTGGGCAAGGACCTTAGACACGAAGGGGAAGGATCGTGAGGCGCGGAGGTTGCACTCGATGACCTTCAACTGCGACTCTTCGCCGTCTTTGGCAGGGGTCTTGATAATCTGCATGTTGAAGGGGCCTGAAATTTCGAAAGCAGCAGCGACCTTCTCTGCGATAGTCTTGAGGCGCGACATGTCGGTGGGGCTCAGAGTGAAGGGAGGGAGAACCAAGGTAGCATCACCTGAGTGAACACCAGCATTCTCGACGTGCTCGGAGACAGCGTGAACGATAAGCTTGCCCTTGTGGCCGACGGCGTCGATGTCAATTTCTTGAGCGTTGTCAATGAACTTGGTGATGACGACAGGGTGCAGAGGCGAAACATTTGCGGCGGCGGATAGATTGTACTCCAAGTTGGCAGGTTCATATACGACATTCATGGCGGCACCGGAGAGGACATAAGACGGGCGAATAAGGACGGGGTATCCGACCTTGTCAGCGAAGGCCTTTGCGGCATCGAGGCTGGTGACCTCGGTCCACTCAGGTTGGTCAACACCAATGCTGTCGAGGACAGAGGAGAACTTGTGACGGTCCTCGGCAGTGTCGATTTGTTTAGGGTCAGTTCCCAGAACGTTAACACCAGTTTGCTTGAGACGGAGAGCAATGTTCTGGGGGAGTTGACCTGGAAATAACTATGAGAACCCGGTGCGACGAAAGTGGTGCGATTTGACTTACCCCCGACACTGACAATAACACCTTGAGCCTGCTCCAGTTCGTAGATATCCATGACACGTTCATAACCAAGCTCTTCGAAGTACAACCTATCGGCCTCATCGAAATCAGTTGAGACGGTCTCGGGGTTGTAGTTGATCATGATAGTGCGTTTGCCCATGTCCCTGAGTTTGCGAGCGCAGGTCACAGCGCACCAATCGAATTCGACACTGCTTCCGATGCGGTATACACCGCTACCAAGAACCATGGTGCCATGCTCGTTAAAGTCGACATCGTGCTCGGAGGCGTTGTAAGTGGTATAGAGGTAGTTCGTGTGTGCAGGGTACTCAGCAGCCAAGGTGTCGATACGCTTGACGAATGGTGTGATGCCAAGCGACTTGCGTGCGACACGAACGACATCCTCAGTAGACGAGATTATATCGGCGATCTGAGCATCAGCAAAGCCCATGCGTTTAGCGCGTTGCATGAGTTCATAGCTAATCTCTGTGACAGAGCCAGCCGCCTGGAGAGCGTGGCGAGTCTGGACAATGTTGTCGATTTTGTACAGGTACCACTACCGATTTCATTACATTAATAACTGTATGAAAAGAGATCGAATTATATGTATAACGTACTTTATCAATCTTGGTCAAGTCGTGAAGATGGTCGACAGTGTAACCCTTCCTGTACATGGCATAGGCGATAGCAAAGAGCCTCATATCAGTAGGACGCGTCAAGGCCCTGTCGAGATCTTCAGGCTCGATGTAGACCTCAAAACCCTTCCAGCGGGGATCAACTTGGCGTATGGCCTTTTGCAAGCTCTCCTCGAAAGTTCGTCCGATAGCCATAACCTCACCGACCGACTTCATAGAAGAACCGACTTCACGGTTGACCTGTGACGAGAACTTGGCAAGATCCCACTTGGGGATCTTCGTCACAATGTAGTCCAAAGAGGGTTCGAAGCATGCAGTTGTGGTTTTAGTGACAGCGTTTGGCAGTTCAGGAAGAGTGTGTCCGAGAGCGATCTTGGCAGCCGTGTAAGCGAGAGGGTAACCAGTTGCTTTGGAAGCGAGAGCGCTACAAGAAGATTAGCATGAGCTCGTGTGGGCACAGTGTGCGGAGAAACGAACCTAGAACGACTCAAGCTGTAGGGGATTGATTTGCGTCAGGCCGATGACTCATGAAAAATTGATTGAAAATTTTCTCACCGGGCATTCACTTCGATCACACAGTACTCTTTGGAATTAGGGTTCAAGGCATACTGGATGTTACATTCGCCGACGACACCAAGATGACGGATAACTTTGATGGCAGCACTGCGCAACATGTGGTACTCGTCATCAGGAAGGGTCTGGGAAGGAGCAACAACAATAGAATCGCCAGTGTGCGTGCCGAGGGGGTCGAAATTCTCCATGTTGCAGCAAATAATCGTATTCTGAACGATGAGACGTCAGACATAACTTTTAGCAATGTAGATAAAATACGTACGTCCGCGCCGTCTCGAACGACTTCGTATTCAAGTTCTTTCCAACCTTTCATACTACGTTCGATGAGGACCTGAGGACTCAAGCTGAGACCCTTGGCAGCTAGGTCACGTAATTCGTCCGAATTTTCAGCAAAGCCGGAACCGAGACCACCCAAAGTGAAAGCAGAGCGCAAAATGACGGGGTAACCAATCTCTTCGGCAGCGGAGAGAGCCGCGTTTACTGAAGAGACGGCCGTTGACTGAGCGACGGGGATATCAATTTCTGGTCTAGAGAGTCAAAGAATGTACTACAGATGCGATAAAAAAAACGTACCCTTGAGAGCCTGGACGAAGAGATCACGATCCTCCGATACCTCGAGTGTCCTGATAGGTGTGCCAAGAACCTTGACACCCAGGCGTTCCAGGACACCCATGCGGTCGAGTTCAATACCAACATTAAGAGCGCTTTGTCCACCAAATGTGAGGAGAATACCGTCAGGTCGTTCCTTCTCCAAAACGTATGCGACGTAGTCTGTGGTAATGGGAAGGAAGTAGACCTCAGAAGCCAGTTCGTGCGAGGTTTGCCATGTAGCGATGTTGGGGTTAATTAGGACTGCCGAGACACCTTCCTCATGAAGAGCCTTGAGTGCCTGCGATCCAGAGTAGTCAAACTCTCCAGCCTGGCCTATACTTAGGCCTCCACTGCCGACGACGAGAACCTTCTGGACATCTGGACGAGGAAGTTTGGGAAGAACACGGGCAGAAATTTTCCTGGCCAGTTCAGAAGGAGAATTGAGGACATGTTCGCCCTCTTTCGCGTATGAACCGACTGCTGGGGCAGCAACGGCGCGCAGAGAGTTGGTGGGAACAAAAGCAAGGCGTTTGGGGACTGCAGAGTGGAAAGAACGATAGCACGGTCGAGCTAGGGCCTTAAGCCATGGCGACCTGAGTCGGGGGAGACTCATTGGGGGACCCAGGAGATGGAAAGAAATTGCAAGATGACTCGGTCTAAATTTGCTTCAGAAAATTGTACAAGCGTGATCCTAACCCTAGTTTCGGGCAAACCCAGTTCGGCCATAATCGGAAATTGCCCCTTTCTCATTGGATCCAGCCGACGTCCAGAGGCTGAATGGCAACACGGAAGCAGCTTTCAGATCCTAAGAGTACAACTTCATCTCGCCCGCTTACATCGAAGTTCTTTTCATCGGATCCAACACAACCAACCCTAGGGCCTAAAACCCCGCGGTAACCTTTCTCCGGCGTTGTATGTGTGCATAGCTTAGTAGCCCAAGCTACGTAACAACCTTGCTTTTTGCTTTTGGCAAGCAGAGTGGTCCTTCTTGCGAAACCCGTGGTCTGTTCTTGAACGGCCCGGTAGCTTCCCCTGGCATGACGCAAGTACACATGCTGGCCCCTGCGTGGACTGTTATCTCGACGGGTCGGTGTAAAAAGCAGCTTGTTCACGGGGCCCCACATAATTCTGCATTAATCTGTAACACAGACATGTTTGTTTGTGACGGCAATGCTGCAAGTGACAGATCCTCAAGGACAATCCATGATATATCTCCCTCCCCCATATAGAAATCCTGCGTTGGACTTCAACCCGTAATCTACCCGAGATTTCTAGTTGATCATATGCGTGTTAGATCATGTTCTCATTAACATTGTCCCTTATTCTATCACAGCAAGATGATCTAGACCGCCGCACCTGGTAGACGCAACTTTGTTTTTAGGGTGTTCCTTTTTTAGAACAACGCGTTGTAACAGAACTTTCGCGCAGTCAGGACGCGCATCTGCATACTCTCCAGCACGTCTTTTTTCATCGAGACGATCGTGCCGCGCGAATTGTCCGAATTCCTCTCCGATCGTTTTGGTGGCACGTTTTTCCGGCTCGCTTTTCCATGTGCGAATGATCGATATTTTTCTTCCTTTTTCGTCCTCCAAGCCTCTATCCTGCGCGGACACCACCCTTAATGTTTTTTCCCTCTTTTTCAATTTTCAATTTTCGCCAACACTTCGGGGGTGATGACCAACCTCGCCTCCACGGCTCGGTGATTTCTCTGTGATTCCAGACACCGATGGCTTACGCCACATTGGTTCGGCATGGAGGGCCTTGTCTCTCGTGGCACCTATTTATCCCCCAAGCCACAAAATTTTCACGCCCCTCGGAACTCTCCTATCACCACATCCTCTCTCGACATGTCAATGACTTCCTCCATAGATGATGCCGAGAAGGGTTTCTTCGATAAACATGAGCATCCTATCTCCGTCATGCTCACTGCCGCCGCCTTGACGCCAACTACTTCTCAATCGGACGACTCCCATGATTCTCACCAGTCTGTAGAGAAAAAGTCGGGGTTAAGACCTCTCAAACTTGTGCCGAATTCACCAACCAAGAAGCCTGCGCCTCAAGCAAGCCTTTGGATACGAAGTCAAATATGGTTTAACACTTACAGGCGCGTCACCCGATTCCTTAGCAAGGTGCCACCAAAAACTCATATCCTTATGCAGGAAATTTTTCACCTTCGTCATCTGTCTGAATATCGTGGGCATCGTGCTGGCCGCAACTGGGAAGTGGCAATACCCTCGGCATTACAGCGGTTCATGTGTACTGGGGAACCTTCTCGTCGCCATTCTCATGAGGAATGAATTGTTTGGACGTTGCCTATACCTTCTTATCAACACTCTATTCGCACAGGTGCCACCTTCTCGATCTTTATGTAAACTCTCGCTCACCATGATGAACCCAGTGGACTCCTCTGGCATTCCGACTCGGCTGCACCTCTGTTCTTCAGCACCTCGGCGGTATACATTCCGGATGTGCAGTATCAGGTTTCATGTGGCTGATCTTCCGCGTGGTCTGGGTCTTCATCCACCACAAGATCACACACGCCTCTGTTCTGATCTTTGGACTGATCACGCTGGTCATCATCGGCATATCTATTCTCTCTGCCCTGCCATGGGTTCGGAATACCCACCATAAGTATATCTACAATCGTACCGTGCCAAGAGTTGCAGAGCTAATCTTGTTTGCGTTCAAAGTGTTTTCGAACGTCATCATCGTTTTATGGGCTGGTAAGCCACAAGCCAACCAATTTATTACCGAAGATACTCAGATATTCTTCTTTAGGTCAGGACTGGTTTCTAGTAAGCCCCCTGCGTCTCAAAATTGCGAAGCCAATGTTCATGATATTCCCCAGCATGGATCTTCGTCATTCTAGGAGACAGCTGGGACACGAACACCCAAAGTTGGAATCCCAATGGTGTACACATAGTCCATCAACAGGACTTCTGGTTCGTCCTTGGAATGACGGTTTTGTATGTCCAGTTTCTTTTCGCCTTTTTATCTGCGCCTGATTTGTTCTATCTGTTTTAGTGTCGTCATCCCGTGGTTCACAATCCGGGAGGTCAAAGTTGACATAGAAATTGTAAGTCTCTCATTCAACTGCATCTCATTAAAGTGACTGATTTCACATTTTTCAGCCTTCTCCTAAGGTCGTTGTTATGCGTTTCGAGCGTGGAATGCAGCAAGGTCTCCTCGCGAGAATAAGCCGAGGTAGTGTTATGGAGTATCACGCGTTTGGTATCATATCGTACATCTTCCTTCTTATCTCTGTCTTTAACACTGCTAAATCTGTGGATAACAGGGAAGGCAAGCATGCGAAGCACCATTACCTGATCTGCGGAGTACAAGGCGATTTTACGCGCAGTCTCGTGAACAACCCACCAGAACGGATCTGGACAAGACAACTCAAGGTGAGTCCACTATCCTTCATCCGGTTGACCATACGACTCACCTCGTGATACAGTTCGCGGGTGTTTCTAACACGTCAACATTATACAAGCGAGGTATTAGAGTATGTACAGGAACAGGGCTTGGCGCTGCTCTCTCAACATGCCTTCAGGTGACTTAGAGACACATTTTCTTTCGTGCCAAGTTAACCCTTCTTTTGCATATCCAGAGTCCTGACTGGTAAGCTACCTTTCGATGATCCGCCCTGTTTTTCCGTGGCCTGTGGAGCTTCCGATTATGATCACTGACGCCAATTCTTCAGGTATCTGATCTGGATCGGGTCTGATCAGGAAAAGACCTTCGGCCCAACAATATCTGGGCTTATACACAACAAACTTGGTCCTGAACGCGTCACTCTCTGGGACTCCAAACAACGAGGTACGTATCGTGTCATCTTTGCTACTTTCATGTGATTGATATCCATTTTTTATCTTTGAAGGGGGACGTCCAGACATGATGAAACTCATAAAAGAGACCTACGCCTCCTGGGGAGCCGAGGTCGTCTTTATCACGTCCAACTTCCAGGGAAATAAGGAGATGATGGAAGGTTGTAAGGAAGCTGGTATTCATGCCTTTGTAAGCTGTCTTCTGTCGCATTCTTTCTGTGTTTAAACCACCTCGCTTTTAGGGAACCTTGTGGGACTTCTAACTTCGATACCCGCAATGAGGCACCCTTCTAACATACCTATGCTATTTATGACGTAGCTCCTTGAATATCCTTATCTGGTCTTATACATCAGGGTCCGGCTTACCTGTCATTATACATAGACGTCGATTTTTGTTTGAAGTAGTGAAATAGAGAGCAGAAAGTAACGCAACCGATATATTACCCGCGTTACTGTATCCTACGACTGAAATTAATTATATGAATGGAATGTGCACCCGTCTCCATTCGACAGCTAGTCCAAGATGTACTAGACACACGACGAGGATACCTATGAGGGAGGGACAAAGATGTTCTCTCGATACCATTTTAGCTCTGAGTCAAAGGGAGTCAATAGAACCAGTTTCAACACGATACCCCGTACCTGCAATGGAGCCGCGAATGTCATCCAATGCTCTACATCACGATGAATCAGTCCATTTTCGCGCAGTGGAGATTGTGGGCTCACCTGTGACTGCTCTCAGACTTTAGTGCGGGGATGCTCACTTTTCTAGGGTACCATCTTCGGGTGAGTTCCTGGACAGGTATGGAGTGAGAAAGAATGAAGGAAGAGGCACAAAAACACACCTTAACGGAAGAGACATCTACGTTCATTAATTAACATCTTCTCTTGACAGTTGAGCAACTATACACACCAACAATACTGTGTAGAAGAGTGGGTCAGCTGATAATCTGGACAGGGAAAGGCGAGAGAGACCGATAGTGAAGCCAATCAACGATCTCTGGCATTGATTCAACGAGGAATGATCTGTCGGCATGTACAGAGTTGCCTGCGAGACACGCGGTTCTTTGTTGAGGTATCCATCGCTTGATGTACGCCATGACAGAGTTGGTTACGAAGGCATGCGAATTGGGCGAGGTCAAGCAAGCTTCGGTCAAACCTGACTGAACAGCAGGTGCATAAGCCGCAAGCAGCCGTGATAACACAACGCAGAAACATACCTGACCATGTTGGTTGATACACCAGTCATTCATGCTGCAGAATTCGCGTTGTAACGTGCTGAAAGTCGTTGCAAAGGTGTGACATACCTGGCCAAAACCTCCTTGTCCGTCCGAATGACATACTCGATGCCGTCGTCTACTGGAACCAGGTTGCCGTCCGTGATTATGACCTGGTGCGTGTCAAAGAGAAATCGAAATGCTAGTGCCAAGGCGTACTGCAATTTCTATAATTTTGTCTGTGCGAGGATTAAGGCCAGTCATCTCGCAGTCGATCCAAACAAGGGGCCCATCGTGGAAACTAAGGGATTTTTTGTTCATGAAGAAGCGCTTGTTGTAAGAACCTATGCGCCTGACTTGGAGATAAGAAGGTGAAGCGAATCGCCTGCAAGTGTGACGGTAGAGAAGACCAAGCCACCGCATGAAGAGGCCAAGTCACGAGCCAACTCGAGAAATTTCTATTTCTGTTGCCAATTGGTGATGGTGTCACCACTACACATCGCGTCACTCCTTCTCTCTCTAGAACAGCATGGAAAATGAAAGCTGTATTTTACAAAAATTGGCGGATATCCTGTGTTCACCACTGTATGTACATATGAGCTTCTCTCGCCTCATTGATCACAAATCCTTGCCTTCTCAAGAACTTCCTTTGAGATCCTTCCAGGCGATCTTGAAGACTGGATAGACGCCAAGTCAATCGAAGTGGATCAACGACCGACGCTTGACTTCCCTTTCCTATTATCCGACGGCAATCTTGGTGTCCCCAAGAAGGTTCTTTACAAACTCTACTTGGCTGCCGTAGCCTTGTTTGGGTCAGCAAGATCCGTTCCAGAGCTGTGTAGGGTGTCGACATGCGCCATCCTACTCACAAATCCAGCTCACCAAACTGCACTCAACGCCCGTAAGCGCCTTATTTTCAACGGCGATCTTGACCCGGAACAAGAACTCTGGTTCGTTGAAGTACTTTTCCGAGGATCGAGCCTCTGTGCTAAGGAGTCCCTCCTATGGGATCATCGACGATGGCTATTCAGACGACTTTATGAGGAGCATCTCCACCTTGGCACGCATGATCTGACGAAGATGTGGCCCACGTCGGCTGATTTGTGCCCCCTTCCCGATATCCCTCCCAATGTCATCATCCGTGAATTATCGATCGTTCAGCGCGCTTGCGCATCCCACCCGCGCAATTATCATGCATGGGCCCATTGGTCCTTCCTCGTGGACGTCACGTATACATGCCTCATCGCACGTCGACATAATTCCAATATTTATATGGATATTTTGATGCAAGAGCTAGTTAGCTTGATAAACTGGGTGAATCACCATGTCTCTGACCACTCCGCTGTCTTTCGACTTTGTTGCCTCGGACGACTGCTTGATGGCTTCGAAAATGACCACCCGAAAAAGACTCCTTCACTGGTCAAGCATGCATATTCCCTTCTGACATCGTATCCTTCACACGAGTCTTTGTGGATATATCTGCGAGACTCAGCGGCTCTGCTTCCCGCTGTCGAGAGACGGAATTTGTTGGAAAAGATTGGGTCTTTGCCGATGTTACAGAACAAGTTTTGTGAACAGTTCATCTCATGGACTGACGCCCATGTATGTGGACTGTACTTGATGTGTGATTGCCTCTTATACAACGTATGTAGTTGAAGATGGAAGCCACAGGAGAACCTATACATCTACCTCATAAAGTCTTTCAGAAAAAGGTTGATTTATCTGATAAGATGTAATTCACGTGATCAGAGACGTGTAATGAATTTCAACGTGTCACGGTCGCTGTAAACTCGGTGCAAGACCGTGGAGTAAGCATACGTAGTTCTAGAGTTGTATGACTTGCTTTCTCTGATTTCGTTTCTCATCTACCCGTCCAGTATGAAGTCTAGGGGAAAACTGTCTTCTCGCAAGGCGACGTGGCTCGCTTTCGGACTCGTCGTGCTCGCTACCGCAACGAGTGCGTCGGGAACAACATCCGTAAGCTTTCTAAATCACAGCTTCTCTGGCTTGTGAACGTTAATCGATATCTAGGCGCAAGACTCCACGCAATCAGGTGTCGCGTCTGTCGAATCTTCCGTCACAGACACCAACTCCCACACATCCTCCACTGATCCCTCAAATGTAGCCTTGGACCAAAGTGCTGCCGAAGGCAAGGTCAACTTCGTTATTTGTACTCGTAGGCTCTAAACTATATTCCAGCTGCTCGGGCATACAGACAAGCTTTGGCTACTTTGGCTACGCTTACCGCGTATCCACCAGCGCATACCTTTGACCCGTCTCTTGCAGCTGGGGGCTCAAATACCAATTCACTCCTCTCAAGTTTTCTACCAAGTCTACAAGGACAAGGACCTATTGCGAGTGCTATGCGGATCGCCGTTAAACTCCA
Organism: Tephrocybe sp. 10521TJB; assembly: GCA_018221635.1. Classification (NCBI taxonomy): domain Eukaryota; kingdom Fungi; phylum Basidiomycota; class Agaricomycetes; order Agaricales; family Lyophyllaceae; genus Tephrocybe; species Tephrocybe sp. 10521TJB. The sequence goes on along the minus strand of JABAJS010000017.1, from coordinate 25,859 downwards.
TCACTATACAATCCGTAGACTTTCCGGCAATTTGAGCAAGGAAGGGTTGGGAATAGACAGAAGAAAGGAGGAAGAGCAAAAGGGCAAAGCTATCAAGGTGTTAGACTTATTGGAACATTCTGCAGAACTGGGCAATGCAGACGCGATTTATACTCTTGCTCATCTTTCCTTGGTACGTTCCCACCATTTTGGCTCGCTCTATTCACTAAAAACCTGGCCAGTTCCCACCAACGCGTCACTTCGTGTCCGATCCACTTGCAGCCTACAACGGCTTTTTGTATCACGCGCAACAAACCGGCAATGCGACTTCCCAATCATATATTGCTTTCTTTCATAGTACCGGATATCATAACGTCATCCCAGTCGATCAAGCCAAGGCGCAGCTATACTATACCTTCGCCGCCAATGGGGGCAATCGTGGTGCACAAATGGCTCTCGGCTACCGTTATTGGAGTGGCATTGGAAGTCAGGAAAGCTGTGAACGAGCGTTACTGTGGTATGAAGCTGCCTCTGAACAAGGTGGATTTGGTGTAATGTGCTCTGACACTCGGCTGATGTCTTGCTGCCAGTTCTCGCGAAGTTTGTGTCTGGACCTCCGGGAGGTCGTGCTCTTCCTCAAACTCCGACACGCTTGTCTGATCTTGTTGGTGGTGTTTATGGACCTGGTGCCAGCGTAGCTTCAACAGGACTCAATGCGGGAAAACCGGCAATCAAAGCAGGCTTGGCTCGGGACGCAGGAGAAACTTGGGAAGACTTGTTAGAATACTACCTTGTGTGTTCTCTTGATTTTGATGCACGACGAGCCATTGACATGTTTTAAAGTTCAATGCTGACCGCGGGGAGATCGATTTTGCCTACCGATTAGGTAAAATTTTCTATCAAGGTAGCGTTTACGGGAGCCCTGGTGGAATTGCCTCGGGCAGTGAAGGCGTTGGTGCTGTTCCCCGAAACTATGGATATGCTCGCCATTACTTCTTACAAATAGCGCGTCAAGTATGGCCTCGCGATCCACCGAATTTTCAGCATAAGTCTGTGCCTCTCAAGGACGATCAAGCACCGGTTGGATACGCAGCTGCGAGTGCAGGCTACTTGGGCCGAATGTATCTTCGTGGAGAGGGAGTGAAAGCTAACCCAGTCATTGCTAATATGTGGTTCGAGCGAGGAGCTGAATATGGTGATCGCGAAAGCCACAATGCTCTTGGAATTATTCACCGTGATGGCTTGCTTCCGGGATCAAAGACCGATCTCAGGAAGGCAGTCAGTCATTTTGGACTTGCGGCTGAACAGGAGCTTGCTGAAGCTTATGTAAATCTAGGCAAACATCATTACTGTAAATGTCTGCCTTCAGGTCTCTATTCTCTAAATACTCATGGCATCGATAGATCGTGGCGAGATTGGACAAGCTGGAAAGTTCTTCGAAACCGCCGTTCGTTGTGGGTCGCCTCTTGAAGCCTATCACTATCTAGGAGAAATCGCTTCTAGTCAGGCTCGAAACTCTGGCACGCTTGCGCATGTCGCTTCAAGCTCTTGTGCGATGGCGGTGTCTTTCTACAAGCTCGTCTCCGAACGCGGTGGTTGGGATGAGGATTTACTTCGCGAGGCTGAGAGTGCATGGATGTCCCCTTCTGAACAAGACAAAGAGAACGCTATGTTGAAATGGTGGATTGCAGCTGAAAGAGGCTCAGAAATTGCTCAAAACAACCTTGCGTATATATTGGACCAAGGTTGGTAGATCCACGCAGACCTGTGTCCTCACTGATGTTGGTACCCCAGACAAAAGTGTTCTGCGCCTCACGCGCTTCTCACCCATGACGCCTTCCAACGACACAGCTCGATTAGCCCTGACACAATGGATACGCGCAGCCACCCAGCGCAACATTGACGCGCTCGTCAAAGTGGGCGATTATTACTATCACGGGCTCGGCGTGTCAGAAGAAGACGAGCCAACACGGTTGGAAAAGGCGGCAAGGTATTACCAATCCGCTGCTGACACCCAGATGAGCGCTCTCGCCATGTGGAATTTGGGGTGGATGTACGAAAACGGCATTGGTGTCCCACAGGTGGATAAACATCTTCTGTGGCTTTAGTTCCCCTTGCTGATATGTATTTCGCAGGACTTCCATCTCGCGAAGAGGCAATACGATCTAGCCTTGGAGACCAACTCTGAAGCATACTTGCCTGTTCTACTTTCACTAGGCAAACTATATCTGCGCAGTATCTGGCACACTCTCATGGGAGGCAAAGGGGGTCTCAATATCTGGTCATCAGAGGAGGAATTCGGTAATTATCGCCGCAACCGCCTTGAATCTTTATTTATTAGCTATCATAGATCCTGTTCAGCCAGCGACGGATCCCGAGCGACAACTTGAGGGCAAACAAGCTGAGAAACCCTCTCAAGTTGGAGAAACCCACGAATACGAGGAAGATGGACCATGGTACCTTGGCAAGGCTAAGGAAGACTTCCATAAACGCCGTAATGGGCAGCAACTCCCACCGAACGGCGAAGAGGACCCAGTCCAGGTTCGCATTTCTTTGCTCGTGGTTAAGATCCTGTTTTAACTTTCGGTCAAGTGGGCTCGGGATCGTAGAAACGCCGAACAAGAACGAGACAGCGATTTTGGCCCTGAAGACTACTTTGAGGGCGCTTTACGAGGAGGTATCCGTGAGGAGGAACACTTCGACGATCTTCGAGAAACTTTGTTCCTCGTCTTTCTCTGCCTCGCGATATCCGTTCTGTTATATCTTAGGACGCGTATTGTGGATAGGATTAGGCGTGCCGAAAACGAGGCTCAACAGGATCAACAACGCCCCGCCGACCTAGGAGTCTTCCCGCAGCCAGGAGACCCTGCTCGGAACGACTGGGCAATCGTCAGATGACCGCATAGACTCTCATTGTAACAATTGTATTTGCATAGAATGGGAAACATCGATACCAACTACATTATTTGACGAGGCACTACCCGTTCCAGCAGATATTATAATTGGCTAATGGGAATAGGAATGGGACATATAGTAGGAAGTCAGATCCACGTCATAGATATAGGAAGATATGGATGAGTACGAGAATTTACCTCGAAGAGCCATTATTTGGGGCTTGATGTGGACAAAGTTGCGCCACAAAAACTTAAGATGGGAGGCCAATAAACGCCTATGAGATTGAAAGGGAAGTTTTGGTTTGGATCTGTGTTGCATCCCGTGGCGTGGCCATATCCTGCACGTACACCGTCTGCCGTTCGAACACCGACTGACGACTTGCAACTGACCGGGTGAAAACAAGAAATGGCTTTGATCATGTATCCTCATGTATCGGAGCAGAAGGATCGATTCCGGACGTGACCTAATAAATTTATTGTCGACTATATCGCTGGTTGTCAACCTAAGAATAATTCAAAGTGCTCTGAAGCATTAAAGTAAGTTAAAGAGTCGCCGTACTACTTACGCTTAAACCATCGATTAGTGAGAGATGTTAAATTTGAAATTATAAATTGTGTACAGTAAGAGCGAGAATGCGTTGGCAGGGAGGCCGCTGAGCAGGGAGCATTCGATGAACACAAGACCTTGTCCGCGCGATGCTTGTTCACAGTTGAAAGAATGATTATGTATGTCACGTGCTTTCTATCAGAAGACAAGACGCGCCCACCAGTTCCCGAAGCCTGAGTTAACGTCGGCGCATCAACGTCCGCAAGCGGCCATTGCACCCACTCTCTCCTCCGTCTCCTCTCTCTTGTATCCACTACTATACCATCCACATGGCTTTCGATTTCAACACTCTGGAATCTCCTATCCTTAAAATTCTGTCCGCTCCGAACACTGACTTGACGACTATCAGCGCAAAGAGTGTCCGCCGTCAACTAAACAAGGAAAACCCTTCTATCACCCCAGAATTCCTTCGAGACAACAAGAAAGAGGTCGATGCTGTCATTGGAAGGGTATTTGAGAGTGTGAACAAGCAAGCTGGAGGAGGCAACCACGACGTGGAGGAGGTAGAGGTCCCGGCAAGATCGGTGTCGCGGAAACGGAAGCAAGATGCTTATGGGGAGTTTGGTGAGGAGGAAATAGATGATGCTGGAGTCGAAGAAGCCCCTTTGCCCAAGAAAGCTAAGAAGAAGGCTTCCAAGAATGAGCTCAGCGACGCGGAACTAGCGCGTCAGATTTCTGACGAGATAAATGGCCGTGCTCGACGAACGTCCTCCAAACCGACAAAAGCGCGCGCAGGCACGAATGGAACTGCCAAGAAGAGCGGAAGAACGAAGAAGAGCGCGGAGACCGTGGACTCCGGGGACGACAGTGATGACAATGGCGAGAGGAAGAGGGATAAGACGAAGAAGAAATCTTCTGGCGGTGGCGGCGGCGGCGCAAAAGGTGGTTTTGCGAAGGAGTATATTCTAAGGTGATTTGCCATCAACATGATGGATTCGGTACTTACATTTGTTACAGTGAAGCTTTGGCGGCAGTTCTCAAAGTTGATAAACTCTCAAGGCCGCAGGTGGTCAAGCAACTCTGGGTTCACATCAAAGACAACGAACTACAAAACCCCAGTAATCGACGGGAAATAATGTGCGATACAGGCCTTCGCGCTGTATTCGGTGTCGACAAGATCGACATGTTTAAAATGAATAAAGTCCTTGGACAGTAAGTTTCAATTGATTATCTTTTTTTAATAGTGAATATCACGCGTATTCCCTCAGACATCTTCGAGAGGACGACGTTGAGGCCTAATGATGTGCACTAGTCAAGCTCGAGGACTGTTCTTCGACCGTCCCCTCTTGGTCTCCCTCTTGGTTTGTACTCATCGCAGGATTTGTTCAATCAATATGTATTTCTCTAAATTAATTCTCCATGATCATTAAAGTAGTATTCAAAGTATACAGGCCGGAGGTCGAATGAATGTGTGTTGTGGCGAGTCCGAATATGCACTGCCTCGAGTTGTACGTCATTCGTATGGTAGCTGAGGGTGTGGAAACCGACTTCTCCTTCACACAACCTCTTTTAGGGCCTGGACGCGCTGCTCGTTTGAGTAGGACTATCCTTTAAGCGGTTAGGTTGCAGTGCTAGCTTTTTTCTTTCAAGCACAAACGGGCCCTTTATTTTATGTCGATTACGAGCATCGGAACGAGAAAACACTCCTCCACAGCGCTTCTACGAATCGATAGGTATGGAAGCTCTATGCGCCGAAGTCGTAGCAAGATGAACGTCGTTGTGCATCATTCATAAGGACAATGGATGGTTAATACGCCGTCGCCTCGTAGGTCTGGCACACAAATCAGCTATGGCCTCTCATAAACTGGTTGACTATCATCAGGGTATGTGGCGGGATGTAAATTATCCCAAATATCCCCAAACGCTCTTCATTTCTGCTGAAATAGCACAGTTGTTCTCTAGAAACTTGATTGATATATAGAGATATCGGAAGGTCCTCGGGTGCTTGATCTGAAGGTATATTTGCAGGTTGAACAAGAAATACGGCATTTTCAGGAACATATACCTATCATGGACTCTGAGCGCTTGAGCTGGGGACGCGTGGGAAATTCCAGTGTTCTACACATGAGCATTTTCCCACTCCCACTCATCCCTAGGCCTCAATCCCTATGCCTTCAGACGGGATGGATCTCCTCTTTGTCATTTGTATATGTCGACGATGGTCTCTATACAACAAACTCTCAGCCTCTCTATGCCTGGATCATTGTCAAGATTGGTGCTGGCACCACATTGTATCCTGGCATGTGTTGATCGTGATTATGCTAGGCGGAAGCTTTGGTTTTCTCAAAAGGGTTCTAGTATATTCCCGGCATCGTTCAATCGCTGAACGTTGAACGTTGAACACCGGGGTTCCGACGCTATCTACATCTTCATCCCAGGCTCTTGCTCATTATAAACGGGCCGACCACTAACAATGTGATGGCCACGACCTCCTTACAACCTATCGCAGCTCCCTTACCAGCCTCAGTTCTACCATCTAACTCAACCTCTTCCACCTGTCCTGACCTTGCTACATGACAAGGATAGTTGCGTCTTGGGAAGCTTAAGATGGATCCGGTCAGTTATAGAGGAATAGTTTCTCTACTACTAAATATTATTTTCTTATCTATAATTTCTACACCTTTACATGCATAGATTCACTCTGAATAGTCCTCTTTCTCACTCTCAACAAAAAAATTATTCTGCTTTGACTAGTACTAGTGTACGCTTATGTATTAGTCATCGGTCCAAGTGCAGCTGAGTTGTTTTTTGTCGCTTCCTTCGTGGCACGCATTGAGGCTCCTCTGTTTGAAGTCTGGTCAGCATTTTTGAAGTGAAGTTACACAGACCGAGCCATCTTGTAACTCTTTCCATCTCCTGGGCCCTCCAACGGGTCTCCCCCGACTCATGTCGCCATGGCTCATGGCCCTAGCTCGACCATGCTATCGTTCCTTTCACTGTGTAGTGCTCAATCGCTTTGCTTTTGCTCCCACAAACTCCCTACGCGCCGTTGCTGCGAACTTCGGATATGATAACGATGACAAGACGAAGAAGAATTCTGGCGGTGAGGATGGCGGCAAAGTTCGTTTTGTGAAGGAGTATGTCCTAAGGTGACTTCGCCATCAACCTGATAGACTCGGTACTCACACTTGCTACAGTGAAGCTTTGGCGGCCGTTCTCAAAGCTGATAAACTCTCAAGGGCGCAGGTGGTCAAGCAACTCTGGTTTTACATCAAAGACAATGAACTGCAAGACCCCAGCGACCGACGGGAAATCATGTGCGATACTGGACTTCGCGCTGTATTCGGTGTCGACAAGATCAACATGTTTGAAATAAATAAAGTCCTTGGACGGTAAGTTTCAACTGGGCATCGCTTGTTGATAGTGAATATCACGCGTATTCCTCCAGACATCTGTATTCCCCGAGACGTTATTATTCCCCCAGACGTCGGCATTCCACCAGATACTGGCAAGGACGACACTAAAGCCTAATGGCATGCAATAGTCAATCTTAAATGACTGTCTTCTGTCGCCTTCTCTTGTTCTTCCCGTCTGTAAACATCGCAGTATTTGTGCAATCAGTATGTATTTCTCTAAATTAAATTCTCCGTGATCATTAAAGTGGTATTCAAAGTATACAGGCCGGAAGTTGGATTAGTGTTTTGCGTCGAGTCCAAATATGCACGGCCTCGAGTGGTCATTCGTATGATAGCTGAGGGTATGGAAGACGACTTCTCCCTCTTTTAGGGTCTATACGCGCTACTCGTCTGAGTTGGACGACTTTTTTAAGCGGTTCGGGTTGCAGTGCGAGCCTTTTTCTTTAAGCACGAGCCCTTTATTTCATGTCGATTACGAGCATCGGAACGAGAGAACCCCTCTCCACACGTGCGACAGCGCTTCGACGGATCGATAGGTACGGAAGCTCTATGCGCCGAAGCCGTAGCGAGATGTCTAGCTAGGTCATTCGTCCGCCCAAATGTCGATGTGCACCATTTATATGGACAATGGATGGTCACCCCATCATCTCGTGGGTCTGGCTCCACGAACAGAATATTTGTGGCTGGGGAAGGTTGGTCAACAACAAACGTATATTTGTTCATTGTTGAGGACCCTGGTACGGTGGATGGCGCGTGGGGATTTGTACTTGGTCGCGAATTTAGGTGCTCCGAGCCAGCTTCAGGGTAATATGAGGTCGGTGTCTGGTACCCCAATGGCGGCAATCCGACTGAGGGATCTGGAATAGACGTGAAGGCTGGGCGAGTCGAGCTATGTCTATCGTATACTGGCTCCCGAGGCCAACTAGAGGAATTGTGACGCTGTTGCGGAAAATGGCTGATGTCTAGAGGGCACGGAGTGACGGCGCGTCTGGTGCCATATTCGGAGGGCAATAAATTACTTCCATATCCAGTGGTCGGGTCCCAAGCATGCTAGAGCAGTTTCAGGAATAGTTGGTAACCGTGAAAGCTGGAAAAGGCGTACCGTACGGCGCTCAGGCATTACACTAGCGCTCCGAGGGATCGTCTGGCCAATAAGGCGTTGCTCTGGGTGACGAGTCTTGCTGTCTCGCATATACCCTGGTGGCTGCTCTCGGAAAGCAATCGATTGTGTCCTCAAGCCCCTGAAAAGTTCAGTCAATATGCAAAATGTGATGTAGGACGTGTAGTGTATTCACTTTGTATCTTCGACGTTGGGGGCTACTGGCGTGAGAGCGGACGCTAGACTGCTAGACTGGTAGTGACATCGCGAGACTTGTGCACCTCCAGCCACGTTCTGTGCCCAACTGGGGGTTGATGTATATGACACACACTCGTTGGCAGCGAGATTAGTGTAGTTCGACATTATGTGGCTCTCGAGCTTTAGGTGGACGTCTATATCGATGGGTGCATGGGGCCACACCCGCCTTCTTTTTAAACCATAACGTATGTGGGTCCCTTGTGAGCGCTGACTGCCGTTACTTGGCTGATGGCTGTGTAACACGCGACGTTGGGGCTGAATAGAATAACAAAGGATTGAAATTGGATTAGACGCTTGCCACAAATCATGACGATCGTGAACAAGATCTGTTTCACTCGCCTCGATAGGTCAGATTTAACCTACTTGACTCGCCCAGAATGAGCAAAAATCCGTTTCGGAGGTTGTGTTGTCGAGGGTTCGTGTGCCGCCCGCCACGACCTATATTCGAGCCACTGCGTAAGATTATCGGTGGAGATGTTGATCTTATCGATGGAAGGGTAGAGGGTATCCAGCCATCCATCCTAGGATCAGCTGCAACGTTCACGATAATCCAAGTCGTTTGAGTGGGGCTAGAACTGGCTAAAGGCATTAATTATAGTTATGAGTCAGTCCCCGACCACGACTTTTCAACATGTTGCACCAAGCATGAGGCGAGCTACACACTATAGAGTAAGCTCGAGTAAGAGTACTTGAGCACATAATATTTGTTAAATCGAGATTGCCCTCTGTTAGCCAGATTTGTGCGCCACGTCGTATGGGTCGGCAGCTAAATAAAGCATCGAGGACGTACCCAACATGTTTCTTCGAAGTCGAAGACAAGACTCCGGTGTGAACGGTAGTTCCTCAGCCCAAATCTACAAACTATTCAAACTTCAAGCTCCATACTAGGAGATCGCTCTCTAGCAAACACGCTTGAGACACGCATGGCTGAAAACATGAGGCTCGATGATGCATTTGATTATCCATCTCTCATATCTTAAGGGTTTACAATGGAGCTGAAACAAATGATAATGTCATCGAGATAGAGATATGAACAAGCAGACTGACAAGGTGCGGTACCGACGTATTGGGGCTACCTAAGAGTGCCGTACAGAAAGTCGATGATATGACTGATGCAGGTAGAGCTCACGATATATATATAGATACCTATATATATCATTCAAAGTAGAATTTTCTGTTGCGATATAGGCGGTGAGCTCGATGTCCTTGCAATTGTTCAAAGCCAGAATACAGTAAAAAAAAATTGGAAGACCTTGTTCGGCCGCCACGAGAACGCGCCCATAATCCGAAGTTATCGAAATACGTGATAACAGCAGACAGCCTTAAACAAGGAGCAACGTTAACTTGGGAACAAGAAAACTTTCCTCTACATCTCACGTGATCTATTTATTTAAAGTCACCGCTTGCAACTTCTTCGTTCGCAAATTTACTTCTAGCCTGCCTCTGGCGTGGAAATTGTTGCTACTCAATATATTTGGATACAATACATAATATCGGCTCAACCCTGCGTGTAAGTGATCGCTGCTAAGGAGGGGACGTTTGTTGTCTTCCAAGATCTCTTATTGGAAAACGAAATGTAGCTTCTCAGCATTCCCGAGGTGCCATGTACGACAATTGTGCAACAACAAAAACTTCATGTACCAATGGGGACGAGCTGCGCCCACATGTCAAGTCAATCAGACATATTGCACCCTGGCTATAGTCGTTATCAAAGAAGGTGGCCGCAGAATACTATAAATGCCTGCGCTTCAGTTTACCTCACTATGCCTTCCACTCGCACGAACGAAATGTCCCTGGAGGGCAGGTTCTTTAACATCAGTCGTAATGTTACTTGCCGCATAATCAACGCTACCCTCACCCTCCATCCTTCGTCTAACATAAGCTATTCCACCACCGCGTCGCTCGCTGCTACTTCATTCAGCTTCTACTGTGCAGTAATGCCTATTCTCCTTCATACCATAATCCTCACGTCACATGAGAAACTTCTCGCATTTTCCCAATGTATGGCTTACCTGCAGGACCATCACAATGTTGGATCTCGTCTAAGGCTTCCAAACCACACGACTCTGGTTCGCAAATTTTGGACAACTTCGGAAGACATTAATTTGTCGGATTCGACCAGTGATAATTGGATTGACTACAGGGAGTTGGATGTAGTCCTGAAGAATGCGGAGACGCTGGGATTGGGCAGTTTTAGCCTGCACCTGCTTGAAGATGCATTAATTCGCCATGATTTTGAAGTTGATCCAGGTCTACAGACTTGGTCATGCTGTTATGCTGTGCTTTTGGGGGACTCGTGGAGATGGAACTCTTTGAAGAACTCGCAGGGAGGGGTAATCTATCTCGCACGGTTAACCTATCTCGCAATGCGGCTCGAATCCAAGACCCAAGGACGCGATACAGAAGAATTGCCCTCTTGGGTCAGGGACATACCATTGAACATGATGCCAGCCTTGACCCACTTCGCGTGCCCGCATATCGGTGATAGCATGGACATCGATTCTCCCTCCTTCCACTGCCCACCAACTAGTAAAATGAGAGGGTACGGCACCCAGAAGCTGGGCATCATTCAAGCCTGGATTTCGAATTCCAAGTATTGCCCCGTTAAGTCTTGGCCCGAGATCTCGACGGAGCTTATGCTGGAAGAAGATTTGCTGCATTGGTGACTCGGAAGAACGGATGTTGTTCGGAGATTATTACGTTCTGCGCAATAGATAGTACGAAAAACTAGTATAGAAAACAATACATCGATATACAACAATAAATCATACATGAACATACGACGAAAGCACAGAACTCACAAATATGACAAAAACTAATTGAGACTCTGGGACTTCATCCACTCCTTGTCATTGGCGTTAAAATCAATACCCTTGCGCTTCCACCAAGCTCGAGCTTCCTCGCCTCCTCCAATGGCATCTTCCAATGCTTCCTCGACATCACACATCCGATACTGTATCGGAAGGCCCGACTTGTCCCACCAATCCAGGACTTCGGGTCGGTTGTGTCGCGTTGCACCTGTCAAAGAGTCTTGGTCGAACTTGACTTGTAGCCCACTTCGTAGCCACCATTCCAGGACCTCGACCTTCCCGTGACAACTTGCGTGTTGCATCGCATGCTGGTCATATTTTGGCTCAAGCCGCGAAGCTGCCCACCATTCGAGAACCTGAACATGGCCGGCGGTGCTCGCCATATCCATGACACGGCCGATTTTAAGAGGCAGACCAGTGAGTTTGTGTTGTCGGAGCCACCAATCGAGAACGGGGATCCTATTCTTTGCACTAGCTTGCTCGAGTGCCGCCTCGGTATATTCCATCGGTCGCCCCCAATCGAGCCACCAATCAAGCGACCCAACCTGGCCGTTTCGGGAGGCACCGTCGACGGCCTCTGCAACTGACCCTGGTGCGGGCGGGGGTATCAGATGTGGATGTTGCTCGAATCCATGTTTCCACCATGAAAGAACATCAGTGCGCCCATGTCGTGAAGCCTTTATCGGGATCAAATCGTCTTTGAATATTGACTGGAATATGGAGTGATGCGCAGAAAGAAAATACTCAAGGACATTGACGTATCCGAATCGGATTGCGAGTACGGCGCCGACTTTCGTGGGCGGATTCATGCACGGAGTTGAAGCACGGATGCGTGGCACATAGCCGGGGAGCATGGCACTGTCTGTACATGATGCACGAGACCACTCTAACGGCTGCGGAAGGCTGGTGGGTACTCCAACTGCTTTGGCCAGCTCCCAATCCCCAACAAAGTCCAGAATATAGGCCAATATCTCGATGGGGAGGCCAGGCAGGTGGCCTGATTTTTGAAACTTGGACGTGGGGAGAACGCACGACCTCTGCTGTCGTGTCGATGGGAAGTGGTATGTGTGGACATCGTGATGGCCGAGGCGCGAGGCGAGGTCGGCGTCGGAGCCAGTGGTTGGCAGGTTGCGAACTTTGAGAAAAAGAACGAGCTCGCTGTGTGAGAATTTCTGGTAAGCCTGGGTGACCTGCGCTAATGGCGACGATTCCTCCTGGTCACTGGGTGAGCATGGTTCCAACAAGCAAAGTCGCAGTATACTTACCATCTGTCGCGATCACAAAGTTACAAGGTCAAGTTTTAATTCGGTACATAACCGTATTTTTTTCCCACAACTGGTATGACATATATACTCCAACAAAAACATTATATCTACAAATTCCCCAATGTCTGCACCTTCTCGATCCCTGTGTTGCTGTTAGTCTCTTGCCACTCGCTAAAGGAACACAAATTTAAACCTATGTGTCGCATGAAGCGCCCATAGTTGACATGAAGCGTTTCATCATCTCCTTCTATTTCAAAGTCCTTCACAAGGGCCTTGGACATGCCAACTTGCTTGGATTTAGGGGCGATGTCCACACTAAGTACAGTCTGGATACTCACGATCATATGAGAACAGCGACCGAAGATCAGCAGGGAATAGCGTGCTGCGGTTACCGTCGAGCTTCAGAATAGGCATCAGGGGTTCGTCGAGGTTGGCGATCTCGAGCGCCGAGTTCCTTGCTCTCGCCTCCCTAGCCCACAGAACAGTATTGGATATACGTGCAACAACACTCATCGCCGCAGGAAAATTACTCACGAGTTGAACAGAGACACCTTGATTTCCGAAATCTGCCTCTTGTTGTCCATCACCTGCTGCTCCAGGGGTACAGGAATGTAACCTTGGATTTGCATATCCACTTGGTTCTTCACTTGGAGCGCTATTTCACTCTTGATCTTTGCCGACATGTCTTCTCTTTTACAAGAAAAATGTTCAATCAATGCATCAACTTTGCAGAACATCAGCAAACCTTAGGCGATCGGTAACCTGCTCTTTGAAGTCGTGTCTTATGGTCCTCTTCGCCCCGCTGATGAGAAGATTTTGGGTTTTGCGATGGCTGCGTAGTCTTTCCCTCATGTCTTCTAATTCGGCAGTTATATCCTGCACAGAGGATCATAAAAATCGTAAGTGTACACAGCTCACTGAGTGACTCACCAGATTGGATTCTACCCCATTGAAGGCATTGGCTTGTTCATTGAAAGTTCTGAGATTTCCTTCGCTTTTCTCGCCAAGTCAGTTCGACTCTTTTTATGTATTCTCTGCACTCACAGCCCTGTCAAAGTGCTCTGCATTGTATTTGCCATCTTCGCCGCATCTTGGTGGCTCAAGTGGCGTTCGGTCGTTTGCTCAACCATCGTTGTGTTTGTGTCTATGTTGGCGGGCATAGTCAGTGGTCAAGGAAAAGCGGTCTTCCCTTCACGGTAACCACGACCCTACACGCTACCTCGAGGTGACAACGTGGTATTATTTTTCGAGCAGAAGTGAAGGTTGAGAAGCGTTAAATAAGCGCCGACTTACATTGTTCCCAGTCAAATCTATTTACGTAAATGTCAATACCCATTCCTCGTCAATGAGCTCGAAAGAGATGTGCAAGTATATTTCCTAATATATCGTGACGAGTAAAAATGAAGCTTACAAGCTAGACTTCTTGACATTCTTCCACTCCAGGACCAGGTCTTTGCCCATTCCGGTAGTAAAGTAATCTCTCAGGTTCTGCAGAGCGCGAACCTCCATCTTGCGTTGCGAATCCTGATTCTCTGTGCCCATATGTGGCAGCAGCGTGATGTTAGGAAACTCGAGGAGTCGAGAGTTTACCTCAGGCTCATTGGGAAAGACATCTAGGCCAACAGATGCAAGCTATGTACACCATTTGGGTGAGTACACTTTATGCAATACAACCAAGAAGGACATACATGTCCATCTTCCAGTGCTCTGATCATCGCCTCCTCGTCGATAACCTTTCCACGTGCTGTATTGATGATTATTGCCCCAGGTTTCAAGGTCCTGATCATCTTCTCGCCAACAAGTCCGACTGTCTCAGCACGCAGCGGCACATGCACACTCAGCACATCTGTCTGCGCCAACATCTCATCCACATTCTCAAAGTATTCGCACCAGTTCGGCGCGTCCTCCACCTTGTGTCTGGAGTGGTAAATTATACGCATAGGAAATGCGTGCGCTAGTTCTGCGAAGCGCAATCCGATACCACCAAGGCCAAGGATAGCAAGCGTGCGGCCAGTGATATCATGTGTCTTGGTTGAGAGACCGGAAGGTTTCCATTGTCCAGCACGCAGGGAGCGTTCGGCGATGGCATATTGACGAAGTGTCGAGATGAGGAGATAGAGAGCAGTGGTGGCGGTAGCGTCATCGACGGCTCCAGGGGTGTTTGAAAGGTAGATTCCTGATGAGATAGATTAGATGATAGCCCTGGGACCCAAACAAAATACTTTAAATACCTCGTGCTATGCAGGCGTGAACATCGACGGGATCGTAGCCAGCACCGTTGTGGGCGATCCATCTCACATTTGAGGAGAGCCCGTTGATGATCTCCTTGTCGAACACGCCGATGATATCTGCTGATCCGTTCTCTCTATATATTCCCTCGACATCGGAATATTTGCCTCCAGGCTGGAACGCAGCCAGGAATTCTGATCGATTCTTTGAGTCGAGGTACTGCAGTCGCGTCAAATTATACGAATAACGGGGGCCGACTCAACGACTTACCACTATTTCTGTAATGTCGCCAAGGAGTCTCTGGACATCATCGTGGGCCCAGACCATACGCCCTAAAGGAGGTCGGTGAGTATCTGTGTATCGCGATCAAGACGCAGCTTTCTCACCGCAAATAAGAACTTTAGGTGCCATGTCTACGAAAACAAGACGCGTCGATCAAAATCAGTGGGCCGTTACTGACCACGAGAGTCGCGTACCGAGATTATTTCGTGAAGATGGGCGTCGTTGCTCAAAAGGTAGGGATCAACGGAAGGATAAATCCTGATAAAACGTGGATAGCAATCATGTTCTCTCAAGTGGGGGGTTAACAAAGTGCCGGTCCGTTTGGTTCCGTTCTAGAATTTCGGGAAATCGGACGACGACCCATCTACCCTTAAGATTTTCAAAGAATATGAGCTTCAGCTCTGCTAGCCATGAACGTCGCGAATACGCTTTAGTCCCTGACCGTAAAATAGCATGCAATTGACAAATAACGTTCAGACTGTGGTTTACATGTTATAAGTATAGTATCACCAGACATGGCCCCGTGATCGTAAACACATCTTGGCCGTCTATGATATCCGGTGGTAGAAAGAAAGTCGAGTGAGATTCCTTGGCGTAGTCCTGTGATCTGTCATGCCTCATCGAAAGAGCTCTCGATGGACGATATCTTGGGCCTGACGTTACGTTTCCGACCTTTGCATTCTTGCAGAGTGTTCGAGCTTCGGGTCGTGTTCAGGAGTTCATGGTCTTGGTACATTTGGAGATATCTATAGATCATATGAGCAACGACCTATCATCGGACTTGTGCTTAGAGGAACCGAAGGCATATCTCTTCCTTAAACTCTGAGAAGAGCTTTCGATTATATTTTCTCTGAACGTGAATACAAAATGAGTTTCCATAACGCGTGATATATGGAACATAGCATACCTCGTTTTTTCGAGCCACCTCCTCATACCGGTGGCTTTGGTGGATAATGAAATGATCGGCGAGAACATAGTAGGAGATTCCAGAAATATACATCTCATAAAGGCACGCGGCCTTGTTGCCTCCGTAGCCAATGAATCTATCGTCGCACCTGAGGAGAAATACGAATCCGGAGGTACAAGGAAGGCTGAATCATCCTTACCATGGTGGGCCTTCTTTCTTCATAATGACATACGGTTCGTATGCTGAAGTGTACTGTGTAACTTTATATACATCTCCGGGAGGCGCAGCGTAGAACCTCTTGTAGTCAGTACTGTTGTGCCCAGGTATCCAAGAAGCGTGAAACATTCCGAGCCGCTTGGACTTGACTAGGTGGAGTAGTGCCTGGCATCTTTTAGTCTGAGTTAACTTATATCGAATTGAGCAGACAGCACACCCGCTTGTCTCTGGGAAACGCAGAAGGATTGAGACCGTCCGCGTATTTGGTGTACTCAAATGCAGGTATGACCAAGGCAGCGTATCCTTCACGAAGCTTGTCCAAAACGTGTGGTGTTTTCCTTATGGCAGTACGAAAGTCCGTACACAGGTAGAAGTCGACATCGAGCATCATGATATAGTCAGTTCGGGCAAACAAGCGAGCAATGTTGCGCCAGGTGTTAAATTGGCGGTCGAAAGAGTCAATAACAAGGTGAACATCGACGTAGGTGGCCATATTGCGAGAGGCGGCATATAACGACTGCAGAGATTTGAGGATGGCTCGTATTTCGTTCGTGGTGTTTCCAACATGAATTGTGACCGAGATGGGTCCTACCACACGTTTAGTAAAGGATATTCGATATTCAATATGCACACCTTTGTATCGCTCGATCAACTGGCTGAATGCCCCAAATCGACTACTTGTGACGAGAGTGGTGATCGTGATATCGTCTTGTTCGAATTCGCCCGAAGCTCTATAGAAGTACGGTATAATTTTGCTTGGTTTCATGGAGGTTGAGAACGCTTTAGACAGAGTCAACTCTTCCTCCACCAGGACAGGCTCAACGTGTCCAAGGCCGTGCTCCAGAGCAAAAGTGGATGACTCCCATTTTGTTTCGCCGCCTATGAACTGCAAAAAGCGAGGGTCGAGATTGTAGACCTGGGCTTCGTTCCGCTTTGAATATTCCTTGTCAAGCTTCGTTGTTGTAAATGCAGCCCAAAGTGCACGCGACGATATTGGGTAGTTGACTAGAAGTGACAGGCCAGCACGTAACGGAGAAACAAGCAAAAAGTTGGTTGTGTAGAAGACTGCGATAGTCACGTAGAAAGTAAGAAGAAGCTTGAAAACTTGGGAGATGCGAGGAATCATCGATGTCCTATATAGTGAGGGTTGTAAACACACGCGTCAAGTCGCGTCGTTGATGAATTTAAGTGGCGGGACCAGACAGAATAGGGCGAAGCAAATGTTTTCCGTGAGTACTTGCGCGCTGAGCAGCGCCGTGTAAACACGTACCGAACAACTATGTACGTGCTCTAACTATATACCTTTCGCCACATGGCGAACACATGCTCCCGTGGTAATCGGTCAAGGTCGCACCTCGTGTATTTACTTTCATCAGTCGTCATCTCGTTACGGTCACGTCAGGAAGTTCACCCTATGTAGATTACAACGATTGGCTCGCCTAACTTTCATGCAACTTCTAACACGCAAAGACAAGGAGCGGCGCAGTGAATGGATCTATATTATACCCAGCTATCCAAGATTATTCCGAGTATATACCAATAAAACATGTAAGTGTAACGATCCAACAACGACGATCCACTAGTTCCCAGCCCTTCTCTGAATCTTAAGATCTCAGGCGTTGATGTTGAGGGGGGTGCAACCAATGGCAACGGCGCCATTCTAATAGTGACAAAATAGTTATTCAAAAGACACCTAACAGGAAGTTATGCACTCACGAAGCTGTTGTTCTCGCAGCACACCGCCTGGGCATTACAGTTAATACCACTCGCTCCGATGGCAGTGATGGGAACGCAAGTAACTGTGAAGAAGAGTTGACAAAGCCGCTACGCCGATGCAAAATCATAACATACGACCAATCTGGGCGGTGGCATCGGCAACGACGTTAACGAGGCTCAACGCACGGGCAGCTTCGGGAGAATTAGCCTGACCGGAATCATGGTGAATAGGGTCTCGTAAACGAGGGAGGCGATTCGAATACTCACACTTTGGACTTTCTGGCAGCATTGTTGGTCAGCTGTACTACAGCTAGCGGAGACAAGGAGGGGGAGAGCAAGGAGAATGGCAGCAGAAAGACGAGCAAACATGGTGAAGTGGTTGGTGGAACGAGGTGGTCGTTGAACTGACTTTCTGCTGTCCCTCTAGCTGCCTTTTAACGCTTTCCTTGCACAACTCCATTTCCTGATTCGGCCTTGCTCCTGCTCGTTTCAACATAGTCCACGTTTTTTTTCTGCGATGGGCGGGTGAAGAGATCTGATGTAATTCCGGTAAATTGACGTGATCGGACGACCGTCGACTCGTTTCGTCAGAGAGGGCGGCGGAACTTGGACGGAACAGCGCACTATTGCCCTTCTCGTCCGACTCGCAAGAACTAACGGCGTCGCAAAGTTCTTCCAAGCTAGTTGTGCTGGCATCTGGCTGGCATGTACGTCCCAGTAATTTGATATATGTAGCCGGATCGAAATAGGCACTCAGCAGGCTAGAAGTACATGTTGACATAAGTATGTATATTGAAGTTCTGGCCCGAATTGTTAGAGTAAATACCAAAATTCAACCGGAAATCAATGTAACGCACACAAGCTAGAAATTTTCAGGCCAGAGTCCAGAGCGTAAAGTTAGGACAGGCACCCGACAAATTGTGGCGGACCCTGAACCCGACGTCAATCGAATTTGAATTGGAATTCTCACAAAGTTCGTGACCAGTTTGTAACCATCTTCCACTTAGCGGCCACAGGACGCCTAGGCCCTCTAAGGTGGTATGATGCACGGGCTCCCGGCATTAAACGCCCAATTGTTGTGCAGTAGCAGGGTGGGGTTTGAGTAATCTTTTTTGCAGACCTGCAGACAATCGCGGTAGAAAACTATACATCCGCGGTACAGTGTATTCTGTCTATCGAATTTGAAATCAGCCGAAGCAAATTTGGATATCAACAGGTTAGTACTGACCGATATATAAAGCGAAAGAATTTGAATCTTAGTATGGATGTGCGCCGAGACAGTCCAACCCTCCTGAAGTTTGCTAGAAAAAATCGACAAGTACAGCGTTTCCACGGCGAAGAAACGATCTGAATACGCGACGAGATCCGAACCCACATTAAAGACAAGAATGTTTAGTTGCCACAGCTGTCAACTAGGCACATAATGGACTTCAGAAATGGTCGATATTATGCAACTGACGGTCTTTGTACTGCCTATCAGACCGGCCTAAGGGCAGAGTACAGTGGTAAGAGCGAGGTAGAATGGCGAAAGGCGAGCAAACGAAAGCAAACAGGCTGCAGCAGCTGTTTGACTGAATAAATGCACATTTAGTGACCCTTCCGATTGGTAAAACGACGTCTTGCTCGAAAACAAATCATGCTTGTCATTTACTAGCAGCAAACCTCGTCGCAGCCGCAAGCCCTTGAGCCCCCACTGCCGCTGCATCATCAATAAACTCCACGTATTTGAAGACATGCCCCCTCCTTGCAAGGTCCTCTAGAACCAGAGCCCGATATGCTTCTATGCCCACTAAAGAGCCACCAAACGAAACTACGCTTTCCTGCGCCTTCACGGCGCGAGGTGCGTCTTGTACTCCGTCGCCGAGCAAAACGGCTACATAGTCTGCGAGGTAGCCGGCACAGCTGCGCAGGATGCGAAGGGCAAGTGCATCACCATCCTCGAATGCTGCCTTGAACACAAGCGGGGAGAGCGACGAAAGTCGTTTCTCTCGCGGCATGGTCAAAAGGTTGGGTGATTCTGATGAGAGTGTCTTGGATGCCACCGAATCAGGCAGATGAACAAAAGGGAGAATCTCTGGAACGTGTGTCACGCCGAAGCGCTCTAGCACGCGCTTTGTGAGTGTACTCTCAGTCGGTGTTCCTGCGACTGACGCCTTGTCAAAATCTAAGAGAATGTGACGGATTGCCTCACGACCGACACTGAAACCTCCTCCCTCGTCACCAAGGATCCATCCCCAGCCACCGATACGGGCGAGCTCTTCGATTGTACCAGCGGACGACTCGCGGAACGAGACGGCAATGGAGCCAGTTCCGCCAATGACGGCAACGGCGTGAGAGATGTCGGGGTGCATACGCACAGGAGTGGCGAGAAGATGAGTATCATTCGCTACGGCGAGTCTAGGCCCTGCGGGGATGCCGAGGAGTGCAGAGAGTGCAGGGGTAATGTCGGCTACGGCAGAGGGAGAATCGACGCCAGAGACGCCAAATGAAGCAGCTGCAAAAGGGGTAGGACCAGGTGGTGGAAGGGTTGATGGAGCAGAGCAGCCCTTGAGCGCGTCGGAAACGGCTTCAGAGACGGCGGCGGTGAATTGGTCGAGGGTGAGATAAGCAAAGTTGGACGGCCCGCCTAGTGCACGACTGAGGATTATGCCATTGACATCACAGATGACTACAGAGGTCTTTGAGCCGCCACAGTCGACACAGAGGTACAGAGACATCAAATATGTTGAGATCAATCGATGCTATACTATACTTATACAGATTATCAGGCCGGGTCTTGTCGATGCTATCAGTCCGGGTCTTGTGGTAGGATAGGATCAATAAAGGTATTATGCGGCGAATCACAAATGTATCAAGCTCAGGCCTTCTAACCTGCCCTAACCAAACTCCCACGCCCCCACCATAAATTCAAAAAAATTCTTCTCGATTCTCCAGTGCGGCGGCACGGCCATATCTTCCCCATGTTGCTCATGATCGCTCTTTCCTTTCAGGTCTGTCAAAGCGGTCGTTCGAGTGTCAGGCCGTGTCCTGAGCGAGCTGGACGTCTTAGCACCCAATTATCGTCGCTTCCATTTTCCAGGAAGTGGTGATGGGTCGGTGGTTCCCTACATTCTCTACCCATTAGTAATAGTTGTAAATTGAATTCTAAATTGATTTGCTTTCTCTGCGCGTCAAACTTTGGACTTCCTGAGGCTGAAACACCCAAAAAAAAACTTCAACGGCTAGTTTACAAAAGGTCCCCTTTTTTTTACTGTATGTTCGACTTTGTACTTTTAAAAATTTGTCTATTATTATGAGTCTCTCTTCTAGCATCACGTGTCAAACCGACACGGCTGTTTGCTTGTTTTAGAAAGAGAAACAAGTCGATTCCACTTTTCCCACAAGAATGTCGAATGGATTGGTGTACGAGATAACACTATGGTGTGGTGTATATGGTAGTACAAAACGGACATGGTATGGCGGGCACTGAATCAAGAATGGATGCATGCTAGTGCAGGAATAGGAGAGTCCGCGTTATTAGTAGACAAGGCGGTATTTACTTGGAGGGTTTGAAAAGACATACAAGTGAGAACCCAAGAATGAGGCAAGATATACGAGGTTCATGGGGCGACGATATGGAAGAGGAGGATCGTCAATCAGTGTCCATGCGAGTCTCCAGACCGCCTCGTCTGCCCCGTCTGCCCCCTCCTCCTCTTCCCCCTCTGCCGCCGCGTCTTGGCCCGCCATGACGTGTGCCGGGTGGCCCCTGGATGTAATCGGCGGGATTCGCACCGGGGGGAGCAACAAGGACCTGGGCGCGGGGATCGGCGCGCACAAGGGAGTCGGAGCGCATTTTTCTTCAGCAGCAATGAGCTGACATTTTTTTTGGGAGAGGAATGGAGACTCACGAGCCGCTGTCTCCTGCGTCAATTAAGACATCTACACTGCCTTCCTGTCTAACGATGCCCAGACCATCTGTGCCGCCGAGTCTGACACCAAGGCCCGTAGACGAGCCGGTGAGGCCTACGACGCGCACGCTGAGGATATTACCATCCGCAGGTTGATTGTTGAACTTTGCGATGGCGTCCGTAGCGTGCGCTGGAGCCTTGTAGGTAAGGCGGATACGGGGCGCGTCAGGGGTGCCCAGGAGACGAGAATTAGTAATCTCGCCGCAAGACCCAAAGATAGCCGCAACGTCGGATGGTGTAGTCCCTGGGAGAAGGTTGGCAACTTCGATGACATTGGCAGTGGGAGAGGTTGAAGCGCCCTTTATGGAGAGGCCTGTTGAGTCACGATTGCGAGGTTGAGACGGGGTACCAGTTGCTTCGCGAAGCGCTTTTTGGGTGATTTGAGTGAGACTGAGACGTGGTGCAGAGGGCTTGACGTCGAGACGGGAAGAGAGAGATCCGGGGTCGTAAAGGTCGTGAGCCCAGGCAGCGTCGACGTCGCCCTTGGGTATCCGCTGGGCGCGATTCTAAGGGCTTCATGAGCGGCGAAGAGAGGTAAATTCAGGGGACACACGTATGGAGACGCCCGTTGGTGTATTTTCTGGCGGATGGGGCCCGTGGACGAGCTGGACGGGATGCTCATGCGCTCGAGGAGGGACGCCATGACTGTATAAAGCAAGTTGAAAATTATACTCACGCTTGTAAACACTCATGATTGTCGTCGTGCTTACAGAATTTATTCAGTCTTTCCTCATGCTTCTCAGCCTTTTGAAGAAAGAAACCTCGACAACACGGTGAAGGAGTTCTCAGAACCGCCTCTGCTTGCCCAGTGTTCGATCATTCAGTTCATGCAGTTAAAGGAAAGGGGTCGTCCATTCGATCATCCATCGCACATCCTCCTCTAGTCTCCGCCCTTATGAAGACTGTCAATGACACAGGAGAACCAGGTCAACGATGAATGATCTCCGTTTTCTTTGACACTCGGGCAGTTTTCCTGCTCTAGACACAAAACAACTCCTGTCTGGCGACGGCCCTTCGAACTCTGAGAGTACTGTGCAACCAGAATCCAATCCACGTCTATTTGTCCAGACTGGTAAATTAAAGTGGGGCACAGTAGGCTTTCAAAGATTCTGCTCTTCAAGATCTACCTGTCAATCCTATTCCTCAGAAATAGTTCGCAGGGAGCACCACCCCTAACTGCCATCAACGCCCATTTCTAAAACTGTTTGAAGACGAATATTTGGTAAACGAGGACACCTATTGAGGATACAGGCTCTGCAGCGAAGACCTCAAAAGGCCGGAAGAAAACCTTGGAAAAATGTCCCAGCGAATTTTCTTTGATCTTTTCTCAAGACATTCCCCACTAGACAATGTTCGCTCACATCTCCACCATCGCCCTTCTCCTACCTTTCCTTGCTGTGGCTCAGCAGAACAATCAGAAAAACTGCACCACTGGGACCATGCATTGCTGCAATCTTAACACAACTGTTAGCCCATTTAACTCCTCTTCAGCACACATCCCTTTGCTCATTCAAATTTCATTAGAGTTCTGCTGGTAGCGGCGGGAGCTTTACAGGCGTCCTTGCAGGTGCCATTGAGAATGTCCTCATTGAACCACTACATGGTCTGTCCCATGCATTATACAAGCCTCGTTATCATTGAAATTTTCGACTAGCGCTCTGCGACCCTGTTGGTGGCGCTGGTGGTGCTGGTTCAGATTGCAGCTCACAAACCGCGTGCTGTGTCAGTAACAACGATGTGCGTAGATTGTGCTGTCCTCATTATGCAGTGATCCTTACTCAAGTTTTGTAGGGCGGCGTTGCTACCCTTGGATGCACTCCTTTCCACCTCAACGCTTGAATGCCCCTCTGCGATCTTGTGTCATCGTTGATTATCTTCAGTTGTGATGTCATTATCAATGGGTTGGATAACATTGAATCAGGGATAGCTACTTATGTGTTATGATATATAATACCCATATGCGATAATTAACATTCTTTATGATATGGTGCTTTTCATACACCTCCAATAACCCCGAATTGAAGTCGCCACTGTAGTTGTCGAGCTGGGTATCCGAACATGGTTAGTGGGATTCGGTTGGAACAGGAGAGATGGGGGATGCTCCCTAACATTATATCATGATTTAGTAATCAATAACTTCTAACGCTTCTTTCCGGTGACCTTTGGACAACTCATGCAGAGTAACTTGGTCAATGTTCTCTAAGTGTCGTGAAACTGGTCTTAGCTGGTTTGCACCACCTACCTAACTATGGCAGGTGCTCATCCCAATCGACCTTTCGCGTCATTTTGATGTTTTATTCTTTTCTGCTTGACATATATCACCCCGTTGTCTCGAGTCCTGTCAGCGCTGAGCTGTAGGAGTTTAACACGCTGTTTTGAATCCAAGTCCGTTGAAACTCACGATCTGCCGAGAATGCAGCTTGCATGATGAGACAGGGGTCGGGCGCCTGGACAACCTTGCCGCCTGTAAATCATTGATGTGGTATTGATTTTTTTTAATTCAGCACAATGTCCGCCACGTCAATTCTTCACTTGTTGGATTGGCAAATACCGGCTCGAAAGTACCTTGAAAATGCGGACTTACTACCCGATCTTCCACTCACTATTCGATCATATATGATGCCTCCTGATACTACGCGCCGCGCGGCCTTGGTCCTCCACGCTTTCACCCTTCCTCACGTCAGCAGAAAGGATTTCCTTTTTCAAATTTCTGCCGATTGGAAGGCCATATTTTACGATTCTGCATGGATGCCATTCAGTCCGCCACATCGAGCATTTAGTCCTCCTCTTGGCAAGGGTTGCCAATCGGCAAAGATAGCTAACGAGTAACGGCCAAATGAAGGCCCCTAATTAGGACATAAGTTCGGCAACGAAAGCCTCAAGAGAGCGGGTATAAACGATCTCAAAAACTAGTTCGACGACCCCTCTTTGCCCATTTTTCATCTAGTCTTCTACTAGTAATGTTGACTTATTTCTCTGCTTCGGTGGTCCTTTCTCTTTCTCTCCTCGCTGCGACGCAGTCATCGCAGCCGGTGCCCACTCCCATCGCTGGGGGGTACACTAACCAGACCTGCACTGCCGGAGAAATGCACTGCTGCAACCAGTTACGGAATGTGAGTTCCATTTAACTCTCTTCGTTATCCTTTCGCTGATTTGAGCAGGCTACGTCTGAGGAGGCGAATGCCTTCACAAATACCATCGGAGGTGCCCTCACGGGAGCTTTACAAATTGGCGGTATGTCCCTCACGCAACGTGCACAGAAGTTTTGTCCTCATTTATATCTTTGGACAGCTAAGGCTGATTGTACCCCCGTCACTGTGGCGGGCGGAACCGCCGGAGACTGCAACACGCAGGTTGTATGTTGCAAGGGTAACACAGTTGTACGTGCAGTGCCGTCGTTGTCTATATATCATTTAACATTTTCTTACTTCTGCTTATTAGAACGGCCTCATTCTTTCTTTGGGATGCCTACCCATTCATATCAATGCTTGAATAATTACGCCACGCCGCTCTGCCCCGGTGCCGTCGTTCTTGAAGCTTGGGGCTTGGGTTAAATTAATACTACATTCCCTCTCATTATAATCCGTGACTGCGCATTCTTCATTTGACGATACACACAACCCTTTCATTAATATCTTGCTCTTACTCGAGCATTGCTTTTCTAATGAGCTCTTGGTTGCTGTTCCTACTAGTCAGTGGTTATACCCTTACCTTCTCGTATCACCATCTCGATGTGAATCTATTTACATAGACGAATCATAAGTAGTGTGCAGAATTTTAGCCTGCTCCATCACTTAGGGTGCGGTAATTGTTTCTTTGGGCATGAAATGGAACCAAGTTTAAGGTCTTGCCACCAAATTCAACTTGAAGCATTGCAAGATGAAAGATGAAAGATGAAAGATGAAAGATGAAAGAAATAAATTGGACATGGAATATGGAAATCCTACTTACTATCGGAGTTCAGGTACTCGGTCAACCCCAGTACTCAGTCATGAGCCTTCTACACCTTCTGCACAAGCATTTCTTGCCAAAATAAATGCATGATATTCATTCAATACTACTTAAGACCCATGTGACAAACTTTTGGGTAGGTAGAGGTCGAGAGTGCAAAGCTATAGCTTCAAAAGGTGTCGAGATCAATGACATCATGCCAGATTTGTAAGGATCAATGCCGGCATGACAGAAAGATCATCTGTCGTGTTCCACCAGAACATGCATAATGGCCCCGAAGCATCGTTCATGCCATTCGGACTGGGTGAGGTTTGCAACCATCACTGTCTGAACTCCCCATTCC